>PVJH01030961.1:0-24255 GCA_004026705.1 Nesogale talazaci
GCCACCAGAGGCAGTGATGCCCGCCCAAAAAAAGATAAAAGGACAATCGTTTTCAAGTTGTGTTCAAAATTGCAGTATGGGTTGGGCTGAGTCCTGGTGGCCTAGTGGTTGCGTGCGGGACTGCCGTTCACAGGGTTGACAGTTCAAATCCAGCAGCAGCTCTCCAGGAGCAAGGTTGGGCTTCCTACTCCCACCAGGGCAGTGATGCCACACACACACACACACACACACACACACACACAATGCAAAAAGAAAACTGCAGTACGGGTTATAAACATTTCCTTTTCTAGATGGCTCCATTATATGCCCCTGTTAATGCTTTCCTTTCATCCTTGTTTGTCCTCAACTTTCTTGAGGGATAATTTAAGTAAAAACCTGTGTTCTTTTGAAGTGTACAATTTGCTGAGTGTGACAGATGCCTGTGCCTCTGAACCATCACCTCTATTAAGATTAATATTTTCAGGGCTGAGCCCTGGTGGCATAGTGGTTGTGCGCGGGACTGTGGCCCACTGGGACGGAGGTTCAATTCCAGCTCCACGGAGCAAAGGCTGGGCCTCCTACTCCCACCACCTGAGGGCAGTGATGCCCCCCCCCAAAAAAAAGATGAACATTTTCATCAACCCCAGAAGTTTCCCAAGTGTCCATTTCTCCTTCAACATTTTATCTTTAGATATAATATATAGATATATAGGATCTACATAATAACAAACTTATGTATGATTTGTAATAAGGATACAGGCCCCAATAAAATCATTTTAAAACAAGAACAGACAAGCTGTAATGGACATCATTCATGAAAACTAGGTTTAGTTCACGAAGGAAATAGTCTGTTCAATCAGCAGAAGTCTTGGTTCCTATATCCTTTTGTTCTCCTTCCTTTTTCTGTCTGTCCCTCATTCCTTCCCTTCCTCCCTCTTTTTCAAAATAATTTTGGGGGGCTCGCACAACTCTTATCACAATCCATCCATTGTGTCAAGCACACTTCTTGACATCATTCTCATCATTCTCAAAATATTTGCTTTCGACTTAAGCCCTTGGTATCAGCTCCTCAGGTATTCCACTCCATCCCTGCTCCCCCAGTCGCATATATTAAAGAACCCGGATGGCTGGGTTTCTGGGGGTGGAGGGAGACCTTCACCTTTGTGAGTTGGAAGTAAATCCCAATCACATTCTCATAATATTGTTCCCCATTATATCCTCCCATAAAAGTGCTACCTTAAGGTTACCTCTTATGACTGAATCACTGAGTAGCTGACAGCTTTACCTACAGGAGAAGATGCATACGACTAATCATTGTCCAGATTCCTAAGGCAGCACCACCCCCTTTACCTGTCCAGGGTCCTTGTGTTATCTTGCTACTCCTCCAATATACTCAAACCCACTTTGTTACCTCTGTGACTACCTGTAATTGCAGGGCCCTGAGTGTGCACAAGCCTTGGTTGGAAATATATTTCCAGCTGAAGTCATGGCAACCCGGGAGGCGATCAGTTCCATGCTCTATCTTGTCTGATGTCTCTTTAATTACACAACCACCCCTTGGGCCCATTTTATTGCCGGGGCTGGTACCACATTTGCCCACCGATAAAGTCTAGAAGGTTAGGAAATAGCGAGGAATGGAAACGGGAAGTGGGATGGTTAGTGGTGTGTGTGATTGCTTTGTTTTTTTGGTTTTTTTGGGGCATCACTGCTCTCCGGTGGTGGGAGTAGGAGGCCCAGCCTGTGCTCCGTGGAACTGGAATCGAACCTCCGTCCCAGTGGGCCGCAGTCCCGCGCACAACCACTACGCCACCGGGCCTCAGCCCCATTTTCTTTAAGTTTCTGTCTGTATCTTCTACTTTACACTGAAATGATGCCCATAAAAGGTTTATAGTTTTATGAATCATGCCTATATTCAGTTAAATATTCATGTGCATCGGAATGGAATAGAATCATATCACAAAAACCAAGCCACAAAAAGTAAATTGTGCCAAACATCAAGATCAAACTCATCTTAATCTTATGATGGCTCAGAACAGACATTTTAGTTAGCTTCCTACTTGGATTTAGGTTTTCATGTTTTCATACTTGACATCCCCATAGAGTTTCTGTTTTCTTTTCCCAGTGCACAAAAGTAGCATGTAATGTCCAGTTACCTGAATTAACATCAAGATTATCAGCAGCTTATCATCGTGGGACTTCATTTTCTTCTTGAAGACCTTTTGCCCAAGTTTTATGTTGTTGCTTTTGTCCAGGTTTATTGCTCTGTCCTGAGCAAGCTCACTTCTGATATTTTTTATCTGATATTTTTTTTTTTATCTGCAGCCAACCCTGTGATTGCTGTGCATCTGAATCTGGCGGGGCCAGAAGGTGAGTTACAGTCCAGCTGTGCCACCGTGCAGATGAAGTGTCTGTGGCCTACTGAGAGGGAACTGATCAGTTTGAAGATAGGACTTAAAATTGACAAAGAAAAAAAAAAGAGACAAAATTTGACAAAGAAGGTGTGTGTGTACACCTGAAGGGGGGGTTAGAAATTTATGGAAAATCAAATAGAAAGATCATGGAATTTTCCCACCAACTTGATTGATTGTGTGTGTGTACGTGTGTTGTTTCTAGGGGCACAGAGGAGCTGACAGAGCTGTCTTTAAGGGAAGAAGTGTGGGGAAAAGATCATGAAATTTTTCCACAAACTTTATTGATTGTGTGTATGTGTGTGCGCGCGCACGCTGTGTCTAGGGGCCCAGAGGAACTGAGAGAGCTGTCCTTCATGGAAGAAGTGTGCCTCCATCTTTCTACTTTGATCCAGAGTTGTACTCTGTGCCTTCATAAACCACTTAATTATAAAAATGGCCTGTGTGGCCATTTGCTGGCCATTTCCAGCCAGCAAAGAAGTGGCACGTGTCATGGGAGGCACGGCTGATGCCGGAATTAGGAGATGGAGCGTGGAGTTCTAGGTGCCTAAGCCTCGTAGAGAGAAGCTGGACCTGTTTGCGATCCTCATGAGACCCCCGACGTGACACGGGTTCTGATACTCCTGTTGCTCTGCTCCGACTTCCTCCACCTTAGATGATACAGGTACCCTCGAGCCTTGAATGGAAACTACTCGGGGCATACCAGTGTGGAAATGCCTCAAAGCCCCAGACAGAAGCAGCAGGAACAGTTCCTGGAGTTCTCGGTGGGTCAGTCGTAGTTCCTGTGCCCTGAGCCAGTGTGGAAAGCCTAGTAGTTCAAGAGACATTTGAAAGTGGACTCAGAAGGGTTTGGTATCAGTTTTTGTTGCGTGCCATCAATTCAATCTGACTCACAACGACTCTTTGCACAAAAGAACAAAACACCCCTGGGTCCTGCACCCCTCCTCACAGTTCTTACGTTTGAAGTCATTGTGACAGCCCCCACCCCCCGCCACCCCACCCCTGTGTCCATCCACCTTGTTGAGGACCAACCTCATTTTCACCACCCCTTCATGTTCCCAAGATGATGTTCTTCTCCAGGGACTGATCTCTCCGGGTAATATGTCCAAAGCACTTGAGAGGAAGTCTCGCCGTCCTTGCCTCTAAGAAGCATTCTGCAGTCCTTACTTCAAGATAGATTTATTTCTTTTGGCTGGCCAAGGTGCTGTCAATTTTCTTCACCAGCACCCTAACTCAAATGCATCAATTTGTCATCAGCCTTCCTTTGTTCGATGCCCAACTTCCACATGCCTGTGAGGCGATTGAAAAGATCACGCCTTGGGTCAGGCACACCTTCGTCCTGGCTTCTCGACACTCTAAAGAGGCCTTGTGCAGATTCACCTTCTGGAACTCTTTTGACTTCTTGACGGCTGCTTCATGAACGCTGACTGCGGATCCCAGCAAGACAAGATTCTGGACACCATCAAGCTTTCCCCCCATCTATCGTGATGTCGCCTGGTGGTCTGGTTGTGGGGATTCTGATGATCTCTACTGAAGGCTGCAGTCCTTGATCTTTATCAGCGAGTGCTTCAAGCCCTCACAGTCAGGAAGGAAGGTTGTGCCATGTGGACGCCATTACAAGATGGCGCCGGACCACGCCCGAGCCATGGCTTGAGAATTGTAAACAGGATGCACCGCACCTGCGCGGGAGCTGCCCGTGACGCAAGAGAGCCTCTGCACCAGTCCTGAAGAGCCACGCCTATGAGCAGGGTATTTAAGCCCAAAGCTAAGCTTATTCCGGGTCTTCATTCGCTGACCTCCTGCACGAGAGGCAGCTTCATTAAACTTTGCTGTAAACGCCATCAGAAGGGTCCTAGCCATTCATTGCGTCGTGTGTTGCGTGTTCCTTACCTGATCCGTCTCAGAGAGGGGCGCGCGACAGTGCCATGTACATGTCACAGGTGGTTAATAACCCCCCAATTCGGATGCCTGATTCCTTATCTCATCCAGCTCCTGTGATCACTGGCTTGGCTCACTCACATGGCTCCCTGTCGTCAGGTCAATCCTGTAGCACAGAACTGCCCTGTGGGTGTCCAAGACTCTACCAGAGTAAAGAGCCGCCTCTTCCTCCTGCCAAGTGAATGATGGTTTGGAACTGCTGATGTTGTGGTTAGCGGCCCAACTCCTAGCCCCTCTGCCACCAGTGTTTCTTTTGCTTCGCAGACAGATTGAATAAGTACAGTGAGAAGATACCAACCTGATGCATACCTTCCCTGATTCTAGACGCGTAATAGTCCCTTATTATGTTCAACAGTAGTCTCCAGTTCATGCAACTTCCTCTTGATCCACACACAGTGTGCACATGACCACGATGAAGTGTTCTGGAATTTCCCTTCTTCTCAAGGCTGTCCATGGTTTGTTATGATTCACACAGTCGAATGACATGACATAGTTAAAAAAAAACAAAACAAAAAACACGGGCTGAGCCCCGGTGGCGTAGTGGTTGTGCGCGGGACTGCGGCCCACTGGGACAGAGGTTCAATTCCAGCAGTGGGGCTGGGCCTCCTACTCCCACCACCGGAGAGCAGTGATGCCCAAAAAACAAAAAAAAAAACACACACACACACAAACATCTTTCTGTTATTCTCTGCTTTCAGTTAAGATCCACCTGACGTCAGCAATAAGATCCCCTTTTCTCCATACTTTTCTGAATCCGGCCCGAATCCAGCAGCTCTCGGTCACTGTACTGCTACAACCATTGTTGTATGATCTTCAAAATTTTACTTAGATGAGATCAATTTTTTTTTGGGGGGGGGGCATCACTGCTCTCGGGTGGTGGGAGGAGGAGGCCCAGCCCCACTGCTGGAATTGAACCTCCGTCCCAGTGGGCCGCAGTCCCACGCACAACCACGACGCCCCCGGGGCTCAGCCCGAGATGAGTTCAGTTTTATTGTTCTTGATTTGAGGATTCTGTTGGGTTGCCTCGCTTTGAAATGAGCACAAATGTGGATCTCTTCCGGTCAGTTGACCGACCCGTTCAAATTTCTTAGCATAGGCCAGTGAATGTTTCTAGTGCTTCATCGGCCTGTGGAGACATTTCAACTTGTATTCCATCGATTCCTGGAGCCTCGTGCTTGCCTAACGCCTTCAGGTCCGGCCCATCCTTCCTCCCTCAGTATCACTGACTCTCCGTCATCTCCCACCTCTTGAAAGAGGTGAACAGTCACGAGTTCTTTTTGGTGCAGGGACTATAGATTCTTTCCACCTTCTTCTGATGCTTCCTGCATCATTCATTATTTTGCCTCTAGAATCTTATAATATTGAAACTCGAAGATCTGGATTTTTTTTTCTTGATTTCTTTCACTTTAAGCTATGCTGAGCATGTTCTCCCTTTTTGTTTTTTTTCTAACTATAGGCCTTTGCACATTTCATTATGTAATATTGGGCTTAGTCTTCCTTTTGTTTTTTGCTTTGTCTTTTTGAGCGGTCCTTTGACATTTTCTGTTCGGTTCTTTGATGTCATCGTTTCTTCCATTCGACGTAGCTATGCTAGCATTCAGAGAAAGTTTCACAGTCTCTCCCGACAGCCACTCTGATCTTTTCTTCCCTGCCTGCCTTTTGAATGATCTTTCTGCTTTCTTGGGGAAAAGCCTGGGTTTCCACTCCTGAAACCACTGACCGTCGTGGGCCCCACAGAAGAGGTTGTTATGAGTTAGCCCGGCGGTCCGTGAGTTGGCCTTGTTTTTCGTTTTTGTTGTTTTCTTCATGTCTGATACTCTTGAGGTGCTCCCGCAGCTCATCGGATCTTCTGTCATCAGTGTTCAATGAAGCAAATCTGTTCTGAGACGTTCTTGAAATTCAGCGAGGGCGGACTCAAGGTCCTACCTCGGCTTTTGTGGACTCGTTTTGGTTTCCTTCAGCAGCTACCTGAACTTGCCTATGAGCAACTGATGGTCTGTTCCATGGTCAGCCCTTAGCCTGGTTTTAGCTGCTGAGGGTGAGCTGTCCCATTGCCTCTTCCCACACATGGAGCCATTTGATTTCTTTATGTATCCCATCGGGAGAAGTCTTATGTGTAGAGTCACCGTTTGTGTTGCTGAAAACAAAAAGGATTTGCAATAAAGTTGTTGGTCTTGCAAAATCCTATCACGTGACCTTGGTTTCCATCACCACGTCTGTATTTTCCAACTACTGGTCCTCCCTCTGTCTTTCCAACTTTTACATTCTGATTGCCAATAATTATCAATGGACCTTGACTGTGTGTTGGATCGATGTCAGATGGAAGATGTTGGTAGAATTCTTCATCACGCGCTTGAGTGGTTGGTGCACACATGTGAGTAACAGTTGCGTTGATTGCATTTCCTTTTGTGTGGATAGAAATTACCGCCTATCACAGACCACACCGTAGATCTGGTAAATGTCGTTTTTTGACGATGAATGAAAACCATCCCTATTGATTGTGTCATTCCCAGCAGAGTAAGTCATATGATTTTCTAAAACAAAATGGCCAATACCACTCCATTTCAGCTCACGAATGCCTGGAGTATCAATCGATATATGTTCCATTTCATGCTTTACTTCCAATTTTCCTAGAGTCATACTTCATACATTGAGTTACAATTATTAATTCATGTTTGTGATTGTTTCTTCTCATTCTGAGCTATCCCCCATGAGCAAGTGAAGACCTTGGAGGCTTTCCTCCTGCGCTTTATTTCATCGACACCATGATGGTTGACTCTACTCTGAGGAGGCAGCTCTTCCTCAATTGTACCTTGAGTACCTTCCAACCTGAGGGGCTCACCTTCTGGCCCCCTCTCTGACCATCTTCTGATGTCACCCACAGGGTTTTCAATGGCTACTTTCTTGGGAATGGACAGTCTATTCCTTCTTTTATCGCATTAGTAGTGAGATAAAATTAGCTGTGGACTGAATAATAATCTGGCCTCACCTAAAAATTTAAAAGTCCCCAAAAGTATCAAACCAACCAGGACAGATGAAATGCAATTATATCTAATCATATCTATTTTAAAGTTGTGGTTCATTTAAAACAGTACTTTTGTACATTAATAAGACGCTCTGGAAGAGTCAAATAAACTAGAACTTTTGTAGTAGTCCAGATGACAGGTGTCTCACCAGGTATTCAAGGATGAAAATGGAATGTGCATGCAGAGTGCCTTGTGACCAGGACTGTGAAGGACATGCCCAAGGTCCTTGCCTCCGTTCTGCCTGAGGCTGCAGGGGAAGCTCTGAAAAACTGAGAACTATACTAGCTTAGCTCAGTTTGAGACTGTATTGCTCCTGGGACCCAATTCTCTTGACCTATTTAGAGTCACGAGACACAATTGAAAGGCCTGCAGGTGTGCAATAGGAGTCGTCCACTTAGGCACTCCGTGAAGGGCCCTGAGTAATGTCAGTGCTTATTTGTCAAATCCTGAATCCGAGTGATAAATGAAACCTTGAAAGTAGTGAAATCATGCAGGCAGAAGGTCAATGGAGAAGGGCCAATGACCTAAGGCGGAGGAACCTTGACTTAAGTCAGATGGCAGAAGTATGACGAGGAGGCACAAAGACTCCAGAACGGGATGTTATTTCAGATTAGAGGGTTTGAGGATAGGAACGATGGGTAGGTTTAGGTCTGAGAGATGCCCAACAGGTTTGGCAACAGGAGAGACCTGGATGACCTCCACAGCAGTCCAGGGGTCGTGATGCAATCAGAAGCCTGACTGCTGTGAGTGGACAGTAAATTAAGGGACAAGAAAAATATGCAATTGTCCATTAGTCGACCAAGATGTCGGATGAAAAAGGGAAAGACATAAAGGAAAGGAAACCTAGAGTATAAAGTGACATCAACTGTGGAAGGTTGTTTTTTTTTTTTTAATTTTATTGGGGGCTCTTACAGCTACTACAACATTTAGTACATCATTTGTATCAAGCACATTTGCACACATGTTGCCACATACATTTCCAAACATTTTCCACTTGAGCCCTTGGTACAAGCTCCTCTTTCAAACAAACAAACAAACAAAACCCCTCCCCTTTCCCCTCCCCCCTTTTTTTAATGAATCACTTTATTGGGGGCCCATACAACGCCCATCACAATCCCTAACAACATCAGTTGTATGCAGGCCACTTTTACACACCCATTGCCATCATCACTCTCAAAACATTCTCCCTCCCCCCAGGCTCCCATTATCAGCTCCCTATATTACCCTTCCTCCCCCCCTTCCCCTTGAACCCTTAGTAATTTACAAATTATTTTTTTCATCCTGTACGCTGTACAATGTGTCCCAACACTCACTTCCCTGTTGTCCGTGTCCCAGAGAGGAGGCTACGTGTAGATCCCTGAAGTTGGTTCTCCCTTTCTATTCCTCCATCCCTCCACCCTCCTGGTATTACCACTCCTATTACTAGTCTTGATGGATCATCTATCCTAAGTTTCCCATGTTTCCAACTTCACTGTACATCTCCTGATCTAGCTGGATTTATGTGGCAGAATTGGGGTCATGATAGTGGGTGGGAGGCAGCATGGGAACTAGAGGAAGGTTGCATATTTCATAGCTCCTATCCTGTATCTTACCTGGCTCATCTCTTCCTTGTAACCCCTCTGCAAAAGGATGTCACCTCACCTATTGATGGGCTTTGGGTCCCCAATCTGTACTCCCCCTCATTAATAATAATATAATTTTAGCTCACTGATGCCTGACACCGGATCCCTTCACCACCTCATGATCACACAGGCTGGTGTGCTTCTTCCGTGTGGGCTTTATTGCTTCTGAGCTGAATGGTCGCTTGTTTAGTCAAGCCTTTAAGTCCCCAGACGCTATATCTTTGGGTAGCCGGGCACCATCAGCTTTCTTCACCACATTTGCATATGCACACATTTGTCCTCAGGGATCATATCAGGAAAGTGAGCATGCAAAGTTGTGCTTTTTAGTTCTTGAAGCCTGATAGCTCATCCCTCTGACACCTCATGATCCCACAAGCTAGTGTGCTTCTCTGTGGAAGGTTTTTCACTCTCCATTCTTTTTTCAAACTTTTGCATCACTGCCCTGGGTGGGAGGTTTTTTAACATCTTATTTGAGATTCAGATCTTGAGTCTCTTTACCAGCTAAGAGGAAGAAACCCAAAGAGAGAATGAGCAGAAGGTGCAAGAGATAAATGGCAAATTAAACAAGAACCTATTGGTGATGTTTGGGAACAGGTCCAAGAATGTAGATGGATAGGCTAGTTTTTTAAAAGACATTGTTTAGTACAGTCAAAACACTTTCTAGCTCTGTTTTTTTTGGGGGGTGGGGAGGGGGAAATCACTGCCCTCTGGTGGTCATGGGAGCTACTCAGCACTGCTCCTGAGAGCCACCGCTGGATTTGAACCCCCAAGCCCGCAGGCCGTAGTCCTGCACTCAACCACTTATGCCACTGGGGCTCAGCCCTAAGTACAGCCACAATACTTGATAGAATCAAGAAGGCTGAATCTTTTTTTTTTTTTTTGAGTGGCTCTGTTTTTTTTTTTTATCTTTTTTTTTTATTTAAAAATGAGTGACACAATCACGGTTCAAAAATTTTTCTAAGATACAAAAGGATACATAGTTAAAAGTCTTCACTCCACTCTAGTGCCCCACTGCCTCTCCCCATCAACATCCCAACCCATAAGCTCTTGTGCGTCCTTCCAGAAATACTTTTGTAAACACCCAACATGTACATGTGAGTCTCCTGTTGGAACACAGATGGAGAGATTCTGGCCGTATCATTCTTCGTTTCACTTTGCTTACCTAACAATGTCTTGGAAGTTGTTCATTCTTAGACACAACAACTGCACCTTCCTTCTTTTCCTGACTGCATTGTACTCCCATCTCCTACGGAGAGGACATGCCGCCAACAATTACAACTGTGCCTTAAGTGGTTAGTTTTGGTTTTTTGGGGGGCGGGGGGCATCACTGCCCTCAGGTGGTGGGAGTAGGAGGCCCAACCTTTGCTCCGTGGAGCTGGAATCGAACCTCCATCCCAGTGGGCCGCAGTCCCACTACGCGCACAACCGCTACGCCACCGGGGCTCAGCCCAGATGTGTAGTTTTGTACACATCTGGAGAATAAGTGATTCTGAGAGAAAGTTCACGGGAATGTTCTGTAGAGGATCTGAGGAGCAGAGAAGCCTGGAAAGTAAGAACTAGAGGCGACTTAAGCCCCAGCCTCATAGGAACTAGCTGTATGACCTTGAGAAAGACCGTTCCTCAGTTTCCTCACCTTGAAAGTAATGATAATCTTAGCACCTACCTTAAAGAGGCATTATAAAGATTACATGAGGGAATACATGCAATGGCAAACTCTTCATCAAGTAACTATTCTCTTGTCATATTGTTGGAGAGATTGGCTGAGGATAAAAACAAACTCACTGCCAACACTCACTCTGCTGACTCCCAGGGGCCCTGTAGGACAGGGTAGATCAGCCTCTGTGAGTTGTTTTGTTTTGTTTTGTTTGGGGGGGGGGCATCCCTGCTCTCTGGTGGTGGGAGTAGGAGGCCCAGCCCCACTCTGTGAGTTTCTGATGGCAGCAGAATGCCCGAGCTTTTCCCCGGCAGCAGCTGGTGGTTTTGATCCAGTGCCCGGTGTGTAACCACTGTGCCACCAGGGCTCCTTTGGCTCAGAACAGGAGTAGGAGTGCTTCCTCTCTGAGGTTGAAGGAAAGGAAGTGGAAAGGTGGAACTTAAAGACGTTTGAACCTAACGACCTCTTCCTCAAGGCATGTGTCAGGTGGTCTGTCAAGTCTGACAGGAAGTGAGCCGATGCTGGGAAGAGCAAGTAAAATGGAAGGGAGCGTGACCATCTTCAGATGGGAACCAGGAGGTGGGGGTTGTGTTGGCATCGTTCTGTAGATCCTAAAGTCCTGTAGGCTGAGAACAGGATGGAAAGGAGGGAGGTGAGAGGGGTGCCCAAAAGAATCCTATGGAAACAAGCCAGAGATCTGTCCATGGTGCCAACAGAGGAGCCAGAAGAATTTGTCTTAAAAGGTGGAGGACCGGTGGCCTGGGAGCGTGTGGGGCTGAAGAGAATATTAACCTCATTGTCCAAGCAGGAGGTGTCCAGCTTTTATTCCTGATGGCTGTGCAGGAGGTGGAGTGAAGGGTCTAGGACCGGGTGAGGACCCTAAGGAGGTATGTGTGACTAAGAAGACCAAAGAAAAATGTATCGGAAGTCCCGCAGACTGTCCAAAGAACACACAGATCTGTCCGGGCAGCTCGGTCAGATTCATCTGTAGACCCAAGGAGGGCGAGAGTTCGTCTCTCGTATGCAGGACACCTTCTCAGGGGGGACGAGTCCCTGGAGAAGGTCACCGTCGTTAGCCAAGTGGAGAGGCAGCGGCAACAAGGAAGGCCGTTTGACGAGGTGGACGGACACGGGCTACAACGATGGGCTCAGACCTCAGAACCAGCGTGAGGAGGGACAGGGCTGGGTGGCGTTTTGGTCTTCAGTACATTGGATCGGAACCAACTTGACAGCAGCAAAAGGTTTGCTCCAGAAAGGGGAACCACGGGGAGGGGAGGGGGTGGAGGGAGGGTTTGGAGAGGGAGAGAGGAACCCTGGTAGACGGAATGGGGAAGAAGAACCCTCCAGCAAGATGAGGAGAAGGGTCCATGTGGACACAGGGGACACCTCGAGCTAGTGATGGAGTCCCCATTTTGAGAAGTGGCTGAAAACGATATAGACTCTTTTTCCAGGAAAAAAAAAAAAGCCTACGTACTTATGTGGGCCTATGAAATTTTGCATGCAATCTAAGAAAGATCACAATCACTACAGATCCAATTTTTTAAAATTTTTATTTATTTATTTATTTATTTTATTAGGCATCACTGCCCTGGTGGTGGGAGTAGGAGGCCCAGCCTTTGCTCCTGTGAGCGGGAATTGAACCTCCATCCCAGTGGGCCGTAGTCCCGCGCACAACCACTACGCCACCGGGGCTCAGCCTCAGATCCAAATTTATAAAAATAAAATTTTTCTCACTGAAGTATAACATCTCACTCACTGCCATCAAGTCAGCGCTAACTCAGAGTGACCTCCTGTGAGACTCACTGTTCGGGGAGTTTTCACAAAGGGGACATCCATGTGATCCAGGTAGAACTGTAGACTGTCTTCAGCCTCCCAGAAGCCCTCTTGAATCCCATTTCAGTTACTAACTGCCCATCTCCCCGGGGGTAACCTCTCTCTAAAACAGTAAGTCAACATTATCCACTTTTGAAATGTAAATATATAAAATGAAGACTGGTCTCTTCATTCAATCTTGTTTGTGAGCTTAATCCGTGTTGGTATGTGTAGTTGTAGTTCATTTTCCTCACTGCAGTGCCTATTACATGATGGATGGCAATTCAGCCCATCTATAATTGATAAACCTATGAATTATCCCTTGTATGGGTTTATGACAAATTGTACGACCATGAATAATCTTGGACATCGCTTTTGGTGAGCATCTGTACACCTTGTGCTGATTATAACGTAACACGTAAGAACAGAATTTCTAGGTCACATATATATATTAGCACATAGTGAAGTGTATGTCTGAGACAAAAACAACAAGAACAAAAACCTCAAGTCAGGAGTCGGCCCCAATCCCAACAGCATGGGCGGTTGCCCTTCCCCCCAGAAGAATTCACTTCAGAGGACAGCACTGAAGCTACAGCTCAGGGCGAGGGACGTGTCTGCTCAGAGCACACAGGAGCAAATGAAAGGGAAGGAAGAGAGAGTGGAGCCCATGCTGGCCCACCAAGCCTCGAGAACGATGTCCCTGCTCAGAACAGCCAATGCACAGGGAAGATCACATGGCCGGCCCCACTATGGGACAAGACATCCCTCACTGACCCATAGCCCTACGGGGGACCACAGTGGAGACACAATGTGGAAATCGTGCCCACCACACAGAGACAAAAGTCTGAGGGCGTGCAACAGAACAGCACCTGGTGGATGGGGGGAGGGGGGAAGAGAGCAAGGAAGTCCAGAGAAATACCAAAAATAGATTTGGGGGCCAGGGCTTAACACTCCATCAGACTTGACTGGAAAACACTCCTAAAGATCAACAAACAGACCTTGAACTCTTTACAGGGTTTTTTTTTTTTTGTCATTGTAATTTTGCTTTCTTTTGCTCTGTCATGTTTTTGTGCATATTATTATCTCTACAGGTCTATCTAGATAAGATAGGTGGGGTAGACAATCTGGAGGGAAAAACAACTGGACCGAAGGTTCCAGGGGAGACATAGGAGAGGGAGAGGAGGGGAAACGAAAGTGATGTAACCGACCCAGGGACAAGGGAACAGCAAGTGATCCAAATTGATAGTGAGGAGGGTGTAGGAGACCTGGTAGGACTTGATCTAAGGAAACGTAACCCAGAGAATGACTGAAGCCCAAGTGAAGGCTGAGCATGAGGAAAGGAAAAGGGAATAGAGGAAAGAATTAGGAGGCAAAGGGGATTTATAGATACAGGCATGTAATATATATATATATATGTAGTTATATATGATGATGGGGAAATAGATCCATGTGCATACATTTATAAGTTTAGTATGAAGGTAGCAGATGGACATTGGACCTGTACTCAAATACCCTCTCAATGCAAGAACAGTTTGTTCTGTTAAACTGACATTGCATGATGCTGACTTTCCCAACACAATTGCTGAAGACAAAGCAAGTGCATCAGCAAATGTGGCGAAGAAAGCTGGTGGTGACCGGCTATCAAAAGATCTATCACTTGGGGTCTTAAAGGTTTGAGGATAAACAAGTGGGCATCTAGCTCAGAAGCAACAAAGTCCACATGGAAGAATCACACCAGCCTGTGTGATCACAAGATATTGATGGGATAAGGTGTCAGGTATCAAAGGGAAAAAATCCTATCATTGTGAATGATGGAAGGAGGGAGGAGCAAGGAAGTCCAGAGGAAATATCAAAAATACATTAGGGGGAGTATGGAGTGGGGTCCCCAAGCTCATCTGTAGGCGACTGGACAGCTCCTGACAGAAAGGTCACTGGGAGGAGATGAGTCAGTCAGGGTGCAGTGTACCAATGATGAAACATACCATTTTCCTCTGGTTCTTAAATGCTTCCTCCCCCGCACTATCATGATCCCAGTTCTACTTTACAAATCCGGCTGGACCAGAGAATGCACACTGGTACAGAGAGAAACTTGACACCCAGGGAATCCAAGACAGATGAATTCCTCAGGACCAGTAGTGAGAGTGGCGATACTAGGAGGGTGGAGGGAAGGTGGGGTAGAAAAGGGGAACCGGGCTGAGCCCCGGTGGCGTAGTGGTTGTGCGCGGGACTGCGGCCCACTGGGACAGAGGTTCGATTCCAGCTCACAGGAGCAAAGGCTAGACCTCCTACTCCCACCACCAGAGGGCAGTGATGCCCCAAAAACAAAAAAAGAAAAAGAAAAGAAAAGGGGAACCGATTACAAGGATCTACATATAACCTTCCCCCTGGGAGGTTACAGAAAAGTGGGTGAAGGGAGACATCGGACAATGTAAGACATGACAAAACAATCATAATTTATAAATTATCAAGGGTTCGAGAGGGAGGGGAAAAACTGAGGAGCTGATGCCACAGGCTCAAGCAGAAAGCAAATGTTTTGAGAATGACAGGGGCAACAAATGGACACATGTGCTTGACACAATGGGTGGATGTGTGGACTGTCATAAGAGTTGTATGAGCCCCCAATTAAATGAAATCAGAGATAAAAGATGATTTTCCCTAACAGACAACCTCCCTGCTACGGAATCCGGGATACCCCATCGTGACCTCCAGGGTGGAGTAGCACAGCCACGGGGAGTTTCTGAGACTCAACTCTTTCTAGGAGTCCCAAGCTTCATGCTTCTCCAAGGAGCGGCTGGTGGTTTCAAACTGCTGGCCTTCCACTGAGCAGACCAGGGAGTAACCACCGGGACGCCTAACTATCCTTTCTCTCCAGTTTTTCCCAACGTAGAGGGTACGTCTCCAGAGGTAGAGGACCCAGGGAGCAAGAGGAAGATGCAGGACAAGAGAGACAGACCCAGCGGTCGCCACCCTGACTCGAGGGCAGTAACGATTGTCTGGGTGATGCAGCACCCAGAAGCGTTTCCTTCTGCGGTCCTGAGGACTGCTACAAGTTGCTAGGAATGCCCCTAGCAGCGACATTTAGTCCATATATCTATTCAGCGGTTCTCAACCTTCCTAATGCCATGACCCTTTCATACCGTTCCTCATGTGTGATTACCCCCCCCCCCGCCCCCCAACCATAACATGCTTTTCTTTTTTTGGTTTTTTTTGGGCATCCCTGCCCTCTGGTGGTGGGAGTAGGAGGCCCAGCCTTTGCTCCTGTGGAGCTGGAATTGAACCTCCATCCCAGTGGGCCGCAGTCCCGTGCACAACCGCTACACCACCGGGGCTCGGCCCCATAACATGATTTTCATTGCTACTTCATCACTGTCATTTTGCTACTGTTATGTGTCAGGGGAGCCAGCCCCGAACAAATCATCACAGGCCCGGCAGGCACAATTGTACAACGATAATTAAGTAAAGAGGATAGTGAAGTCCTAGAGAATAGGAGAGAGAGAATGGAGAGTGAACTAAAGGAGGCAGACACATTTCATGGTCGTGTGCTCACCTCAGCCCTGCTTGGCGGTCCCCGTGAGGATGTGGAAGGTGGAAATTGCAGGAGCGAGAAAGAGAACATGCAATTTACTAACCAAAGCGCATATATCTTTGGGGGGCATGCAAGGCCCTAAATACAGGTAAAGACATACATCACAGGAAGGGGTTGTACTATAGGTAATACAGTAATGAGACGAGGGACTATCTAGAGGTACACATGAACTAGGAAGGGAAGAGATTGAAAGTATACATGTGACCAGATGGATGGATGTTAGATTCAGGATGGCAGCCTAACTTTGCATGTCACTGGGCAGGTTTGACCACTTCTCTGGCTCTCCTTGTAAACAGCGACTCTCCTTATCAATAGGGTGAGGCCCCCCCTACAGTGGACCAGACCATAGTCTGACAGGCTGAATGCTTTCAGGGAGAAGATCTCTGAGCATCTGACTTCCCATCCTGTTCTGGAAAACTGCCTCTAATGTTGGGTATAACTTTAGGGGAGACAAAGTTCCACAGTTATGAATCGGGCAACCCCTATGAAAGGGTCACTCGAACCCCAAAGGGGTCTGTGGAGAACAGAACAATTTCTCCGAAGTTGTCTCCCCCAGATGTATGCCAAACTTAGCTGCTTGCTACGTGTGGCAAATGACTGTATACTTCAAGGTCAACAGATGTCCCTCGGGGGTTATTCTCCCTGAGGATTATTAGCCATCTGGATATCCTGTCCCACCATAAGTAGGGCCCATTCCCTTCTGATAAGGATAGTAATAGACTGCTTCCTTGTAGGAGCTCAGAGAGGTCAAGCCCACCCAAGGATGATCAAGATGAGGCTGCCATCATGAATCTGGAATCTGCCTTTCTTATCACATGTATACCCCTAGCCCCTCCCCTACCTGTTACCCTTAATTATGCCTATAGTCTCCCTTTCCTGCAATGTATATGCCTATTGTATAGCCCCTTCCTGTGCCGTGAGGTGACCCCAGGCACATATAGACCTTGGGCAGCAACAAACTTGAGCTTCCCCAGCTTTCCAGCACTCTCCCACGCTCCAGGCTTCCTGCCCACACTGTGCTGGGAGCTGCTGTTGAGATTGTGGCTGTCCAAGCATGCTTGGACACGAAATGTGTCTCACCCCATTATTTAGACCTCTCTTCTAGCTCTCACAATTTCTATGACTTTACTATAATCTTTACCTATTATCACTGTACAATTGTGCCTACCGGACCCGTGGTGATGTTACGGACTGGTTCTCCTGAAAGAGGTTGTGATCCACAGGTTGAGAACCACTGACGTATATATATGCTATATATAATAACATGCACACAAACATATAATATATTAATCAATCAATTGAAAACTAGTTAATTGAATTAATAATAAAATTAATTGAAATTAATAATAAAATTAATTGAAATTCAATTAATTAATTGAAAAGGAATTCAAACAGACCCATACCTGGGAAGTCTTTTTTTTTTTTTACTTTTACCTTTTTGGTGGAGGGAGGGCATCACTGCCCTGGTGGGAGTAGGAAGCCCAGTCTTGCTCCTGGAGAGCGGCTGCTGGATTTGAACCACCAACCCTGTGGGCCACAGTCCCTCACACAACCACTACGCCACCAGGGCTCAGCCCAGGAAGTCTTATATATAACAGCACTATTCACAACAGCCAGAAAGTCAAAATAACTTAAGCATCCATCAGTAGATGAGGAGATAAATCATATATGCTAGTACATACAAAAGAGTGTTGAGAGGTAAACTCAGGCATGAGGACAAAGAAAGAAAGACAAAGTTAGGGAAGCTGTAACAGCTCTAAAGTAGAAAAGTAGTTCTAACCTCCCGGATGAGATTCCATGGACTAGCAAGTAACCCAGGGGAGTTGTCCCCAGCAGTTGGGTATGCGGGTTTTTTTTTTAATTGGGGGCTCTTACAGCTACGACAACATTCAGTGCATCATTTGTATCAAGCACATTTGCACACATTTGCGGGTCTTTACAGGGGCGGTGAAGAATATCCAGAATGTGTGGCAATCAGCTGATGGGGTCTGGCCACTCTGAGAATTGTTTGTCCACTTCTTGCGGTTTCCCTTGTACCCAGAGCACACCTGGTCTCCCTTGCTGGCATGGGCTGTCTTAGCTGGCGCCATCTGTTTAGGCTTGCTTTTGTCTGTGAGGTGCTCAGCCCTTGCTTCCCTGTCCAGACAAGTATTATTGCACCATAAAAAGGAATGATGTCCTGGTACATACTGCAACATGCTTGAGCCTTGGAATAAGGGCACTTCGGGAAATCTATATACCAATCCTGGACTAACCCCACTGCCTGCAACTCAATGCCACCTCACGGGGACTCTTCACAGTGTGTCTTTACAGAAGCAGAGAGCCCCCTATTTCTCCCGCTGAGTGCTAACTGATCTTGTACTAGTACTAGTACTAGTATCGGTTGATTATAACTTGTGCCACCATGAAGAAGTCCAACACAGACTTACTCAGCACCACCACTAGGGCTCCTTCACACACACACACACACACAGTGTTAGTCCGGGTAGACTGGAGGAACAAATTCATAAACACACATGTATATAAGGAAGAGGTTTATATATAAGAGGAATGGAACATTGAGAAACCATTCCAACCAAGTCCAGTCCAAGTCCTTAAGTCCAATATTAGCCCGTATGTCCGATACCAATCTATAAAGTCTTCTTCTTTTTTTTGGGGGGGGGGGCATCACTGCTTTCCGGTGGTGGGAGTAGGAGGTCCAGCCCCACTGCTGGAATTGAACCTCCGTCCCAGTGGGCCGCAGCCCTGTGTACAACCACTACGCCACCGGGGCTCAGCCCTTTCTTCTTTTTTTGTGGCATCACTGCCCTGGTGGGAGTAGGAAGTCCAGCCTTGATCCTGGAGAGCTGCTGCTGGATTTGAACAGTCAACCCTGTGGGCCACAGTCCCACACATAACCACTAGGCCACCAGGGCTCAGTCTATAAAGTCTTTTTTAGACTCACAAAGCACATGCAATGACGCCAGTACAATCACTGGCCAGTGGGTGCAGAGTCTTGTGTACTCAGTGATGGTAGAAACATCCCAGTGCTGGTAGGAGTTTCCCCCTGGCCTTCCGAGCATCTCGGCACTGGTAGACACCTCCACTTGCCTTCTCTAGCCTCAGCAGTCTGGTTCCATCAGTACAAGCCCACGTGACTTCCCCTCCGAGCAACTCTAGGACTCAGGGTCTATCAGCATGCTGCCATGTTGTCTTGTCAGTAGTGCGTCTTCAAGAGAAGGAGTCCATAGTCTCTCACCTCCCCGGGGGTAAATAGCAGGAGATTTCCCAGAATTCTTAGAGAAAGTCATGCCCACACAGAGGTCTCGTTGGCTATCTCCAGATTGACAGGCTAGACTCCACTTCTACACCCAATCATGAAATTGGCACGAGCACATGACTGCCACACACACACACACACACACACACACACACCCTCTCTGGCCTGCCAGGGAGTCAGTTCTGACTCATTGCTACCCCATGGGCAGAGCAGTACAAGGTTTGACAGGGGCAAAAAGCCTCATCTCTTTCCTGCAGAGCAGCTGGTGGTGTCAAACGCCGGCCTTACCATTGGCAGCCTAACACACAGCCCCCAGCAGCACCAGGGCTCCTCGTAGAATTCATAAGGGCAGAACATAGATGAGACGCTATCAGAGACCAGGCCCAAGAGACTTGGTGGTGTAGTGGGGTCGAGGTCAGCAGTTCAAAACCACCAACTGTTCTGAGGGAGAGAGACGAGGCTTTCTACACACGTACAAAGGATAATCTTGGAAACCCACTGGGCAGGTCCACTCTCCTATAGGACTGCGATGGTTCTGAGTCTACCCACTAGCAGTGGGTTGGGTTTGGTGAGAGAGGCTGGGGGGAAGGGGAGTAGGTAGGGGGAGGGGTGTCTCTGATCCATGAGAACAGATCATGAAAAATGATTGTCCCCTGTGGCAAAGGTTGTACAACACCGTGAAGGTGGTGATTGATACTGAATTGCACACTTAACACCATTAAAATGGTGCATTTTATCTTACAGATATTTTAAAAGGGTGGGTACCATATATACTGGCGTATAAGTGAATCTATTAGCAGAGGCACTTAATTACCACAAAAACAGCATTAAAAATGTGCTGAAAAACTAGCTTATTGGAAAAAAAAAAAACTCAGCTCATGCATGAGTATATACAGCGTGTGTGTATGTGAGTGTGTGTGCGTGCGTGTGTGTGTGTGTGTGTGTGTATTGTTTTTCAAAGAATAAGAAACTCACCCAAGGCCATCTGTCAGGCCCTTGCTCTCAATCCTTAGGCTTCACCATCTGTGGAAAGTACAGAAAACCTGGAATCCGGAGACCAGGACCCTTGAGGTCATTCCTCATGTGACCTTGCCCAAACTTGAGCTTTCAAGGCCTCAGCTGTTGGAGGAGGAAAGGAGCTATCTGCCCCAGCCCCCGCAGCTCACCACCCTCCTGACTCCTTCCTCTGGGCTCTGAGGAGGGCTTGAAAACAGGGCAAACCCTAAGCCTTGACTGCTGCCAAGGTATCCTTGGCAGCTGGCGCACTCAAGGAGATCAGCACCCAGGAGCTCCCTTCCTTCCAGAGCCGGGGCCAGCTGCTGTCTCCTGGCCTGGCACCTCCCATCTGGGTTTGTCTTGGAATTGAGCCAGCCCTTGAGGAAACCTCCACCCCCTTTTCTGTAAAGGGGCTGGGGCCTCGTGGTGTTCCAGGGTAAACTTCCACAAGGCAAGAGATAGCACGAAGTCAAGGTGAAGACCAGAAGGGCCCTTCAAAAGGTCTCTGTGCCGCCTCCTTGCAGACACCCAGCCACCATGTGGGAGCTCTTCGCTGTCTTCCTGCTCACCCTGGCTTATTGCTTTTGGCCCAAAGCGAGGCGCTCTGGTCTCAAGTACCCCAAGAGTCTCCCCTTCCTGCCTGTGGTGGGGAGCCTGCCCTTCCTGCCTAGACGTGGACACGCTCACGTCAACTTCTTCAAGCTGCAGGAGAAATATGGTCCCATCTTTTCCCTCCGTATGGGCTCCAAGACCATAGTGGTGGTTGGCCACCACCAGCTGGCCAAGGAGGTGCTCATCAAAAAAGGCAGAGAGTTCTCCGGACGGCCCCATGTGGTAAGCAGTGCCAGCTTGCTTCCTCCCTTCTGTCACCCATGGAGCGCTTCAGTTCTTCAGGCCAGACCAGGGCCGCAATGACCCTTGTCCAGGGCTCCAACTCCCTGTCCTTCTGCCAAAGGCAAACTGGCAGGGGATGGGGCAAGGGGCTCGGCAGACCCATCTGGACTCTAGATTGAGCATTCAAGAAGGCTGCCTTTTTCAGGGTGCATGGGGGTGGGGGGGCCTGAGGTCAGGGGCAGTCAATTCTCCCCCGAAATGTTTGCTATCGGGTCTAGACTTATGTTTCCCCAGGGAAGCAATCCCCCACCCTGGGGTGGGTGGCATTGGAGTGAACCAGGGGCAGATAACCTACATTTTATCCTGGGTGATGGGCTGTCATGTAAACGGTTTTTCATGGCTCGGGGTTGGGACGGAGGGTGCTGAGCAAATGTTTTTTGTTTCATTCCCCTGAAAAGGGACTAGCAGGCCCACTCAGTTGGAGAGCCTGTGATGTAGACTTCTGGATTATATGAGGCTTATAAAGCCCTTATCCCAATGCGAGGCACCGTGTGCGCTCAAGAGATGGCCATCCTTGTCTGGGAATGGAGTTTGGCACTGCCCTCCCTGAGATGGCGGGCAAGTAACTTGGTTCTTGCAGGGCGGGCCCTGGCGGCTTCTGTGTTCCGGCTTGCAGTCAGGCTGCCCTGCAGTGATTTTTAAAGGGTGCCGGACCCATTCCATGGGTTTGGTTAGGGTGTGGGGAGTCCTACTTAGCTCGCTGTGGTGGTTTGGGGGTGGGGGGGGCAGGGGCATTAACCCTCCATTATCCACCCTGCCAGCACGCCCCTCTCCCACCTCTCCTGGATCCCTTCCTTCAAGGTAGAGGATGAAGGGGCTTAGGGTTGATGGGATGGAAGAGGGGAGGCTTTAGACCTTTGAGCTTTTGGGCTGGGGGAGGGAGAGGGGACACCTTAACAGGAGGTGACTCCGTCTGGGTAAAAGGTCCAGTTTGAGGAAATCAGGTGTTCACACTCTCCCAGCGAGGTGGATGGACAGGTAGAGACACACCCGGGAGCCCTGTAGGGCAGCAGTCAGGCGTCCTCCGTTCAGAGCTGCCCTCGCCTGGTCAGAAACGAATAAGGCACATCCCGGAACTTACTGCCTACTTGGCGGCCCGGCCCGGCGGGGCTCCTGCACGCACCGCCAGGACATATCTCAGGTGGGATGAGGAGTAGAGAGTCTGGTCTAGGCCCCTCCGCACCTTATGGTCCCGGGGGAGTACAGCAGAATGCTCCCATGTGGCGGTCAGCTTGGCTGCCTTCTCCCTCTGGAAGGGTGAGGGACACCGGAGGGCCCAGGTGAAAAGTCCCCGCGGTGAGCGGTGCCTGACACCTATGTCCTTGCGCTTCCGAAGACCACTCTGGCCATCCTGTCCGACAATCAAAAGGGAGTTGCCTTCGCCGACAGCGGTCCCCACTGGCAGCTGCATCGGAAACTGGTGCAGGCTGCCTTTGCTCTGTTTAAGGACGGCCACCAGAAGCTGGAGAAGATCAGTGAGTATGGCTCCGGGGTGGGAAAGGTGCACCTGGGCGCCTTAGTCCAGTGGTTCTTGGCCACCACTGCCATCTAGTGGCCACCTGTGTGTGCCTCCTGCCTTGGCTAAAATGCCCCGTTCTCCCTTCAGTACGTCAAGAAATCGGCTTATTGTGTGACTTCCTGGCCACCCAGAACGGACAGTCCATCGATTTGGAACTGCCCGTCTTCCTGGCGGTGACCAACATGATCTCCATGATCTGCTTCAACTCCTCCTACAAGTGCGACGACCCAGACCTGAAGATCATCCACGACTACAATCAGGGCATCCTGGACACTCTGGGCAGTGGAGGCCTGGTGGACATCTTCCCCTGGCTGAAGGTGAGCCCCGGCAGAGTCCTGAATTCCTCCTCCTCCTCTTTGCTGCCCAGCTTGTCCCTGACCGCCTCGGCCACAGTCTACCTTCTCTGGCCTCCTAAAACCGGGCCGCTTCCCTGTGAAGAATTAGCATGTGTAACAATGGGTCTGGTCCATTTCCCACCTGTGTGGGCAAATCGGGAGGACTCTACATGCACCAGGCCCCGAGTCCCCCTGGGGGGTAGGCTCTGTGGTCCTTCCGGCACAAATGAGGAAACGGGCCCTGCGAGGTGTGCCCAAGCAGAGTCTGCTTCGAGGCCCCTCGGTCAGCTAGTGCTCGATGTCTGAGGAGGACGGGGAGACCCTCACCCCTGTTTGGAATTTTCCCAACGAGACGGATGACCCTATTCTGTGACTCTCTCTTGCCTTTCACCTTGGCTGAGGGAGGGTTGGGGTTCTAAAATCAAGAAGGCTAGGATCTGCCTCCAGGCGGGATTCTGGGCTTTGGAGAAGCAAGCCAGCAGGAGGCTGGACTGGGTCTTCCTTTCTACGCCCCAGATTTTCCCCAACAAGCCACTGGATCTGATGAAGAAAGCAGTTAAAGTACGAAACGAGCTGCTGAAAAGAATCCTCGAGAAATACAAGGTAAGGGGTGGAGCGGAAGGGAGGATGGGTTACACCGGAAATGTCCTGCAGGACCCCCCCAGACAAGCTGAAAGCCTGGCACCTGGTGGGGGGGGGGTGCTTAGGATGAAGCAGTGAATGCGGATCCGAGAAGGGACCCACCTGGCAGTCCCCCAACCCCACCTCCCCCCTTAAAAGAGGGCTTAGTGTTGCTTCCTATCTCCACCAACTCCTCAGTCTTGCCCGGTCTTATCTCCTCTCGTAATTCTTTTTCATCTGTCCCGTCTGGGAGGGGAGAGTGGGGGGAAGGGTGCAGATAACAGCCCTTCCTTATCACGGGTTCCCCACTCCACCAAACCCAGGCCAAGTTCAGCAGCGACTCCATCACCAACCTCTTGGACGTACTGTTCCAAGCCAAGATGAACTCAGAAAACAACAACGAGGGTCCAGACCAGGATTCGAAGCTGCTGTCAGATGAACACATCCTGACCACCATCGGGGACATCTTTGGGGCCGGTGTGGAGACCACCACTTCTGTAATGAAGTGGACCGTGGCCTTTCTGCTCCATAATCCTCAGGTGGGTTCCCACGCGTTCCTGTCTTCTCATTCACTTGTGTGTATCACTCACACACACACACACACAC
>PVJH01030962.1:0-24337 GCA_004026705.1 Nesogale talazaci
TCGGCGGCCGAGACAAAAGAGCCCCCTCGCTGTATTCCAAGCAGAACCACGGCTATACGAAGTTCAGAGGGAGACTTGGTGCCTTCTGTTCAGGATTAAAAACCCATTGCTGCCTGCTCAGGTCTAACTCACAGGGACCCCACATAGGGATTCTGAGACTTTAAATCTTTACGGGAACACACAGTCCTCATCTTTCTCCCGCAGAGGGGGCTGTTAGGTTGGAACCACCAATCCTTGTGGTTTACTTTCCAGCGTTTACCCAACAGTGACACCAGGGCTCTTCTATGCACACCCTGGCTTAAGGATGCTGACAATTTAGTTTAAATGGTTTATTTTCACTCTTGCCTCCAGGGTTCCGGTTGCAGAATAGAGAGGAGGGGCAGACTCCTGACCAGGAGGTATTTCATCTCAGCAAAGGGTCAACTAGAGAGTAAAGAGGGATTGCTGAACGATGAAATAAAATTAGACCTACGTTGTCACTTCACACATTTTTTTGGATTAGATTATAAACACTATACTCTGGATACTTAAAGTAGGAAGAAATTCTAGAATAAATGTTTAAAAAGATCTGATTTTTTTCTATTGTCTCACTTTCTCTTAGCCATGTCAATATCCAAAGTATATGTCTGCTCTTCATATTGCCAGGCATAGGCATATCTGAAAGTATACAGCATTGAAGAGATGGCAAGACATGTACTTTATTAGATTTAATGCCTGATGCAGAATTTAAAGTTTGTTGTCTTCAACTCAAATTTAATATTTTGGGGTTTTGGTACATGTAAGCTTGACAAATCAACTTTCTGTTCTTGAGTTAAAGGCAAATAAAAAGCATTCCGAAAACTTCACGAACATCAAATGTCAATTGCAACACAAGATTTTGATACAACTGTAAGTAAATCTGAAACATATGGATTGCATTTTCCTTGCAATATTCTAGTGTTTGGAAGGAAAATCTGTGCAAAAATGTGTTATGGGTTTTCTGAAACCCCCAAAGTTGAAAAAACATTTTGATTTATTTAGATTTAGAAATGGGATAACCATTTTGCACCCTGGGAAACTTAATTAAGTACCAAATTCAGTTCATATGGCCTTGGGTCCTGAAAGAGTGTATCCCCTTTTCAGGTTTACCATCGGCGGCCTTGTTTTAATCTATTTGAGATGTGGTATCAAATGAGTGTAGAAGCCAAAAAGTTTCTTCTTTGGGGGGGGGGGTGGCGGTCACTAACAATCCTTTATTACCTCCATCAGCTCCTCCCTGCTTTCCAGCCACCTCCAATAATCATACACTTTAAATAAACCCAACAGGCAAGCCCTAACAATCATACTGTCTAAGTCAAAGCCATGAGCTTGTTATGCAAACTCAGCCTCCAGACAAGTCTCCCAGCCCCACAGAATTCAATACATAGAAAACTGGGAGGACTTCCCTGTTCTTGCCTTTTTACTTTTGAGTCACATCATACACTCTTGTCGCTTGGCTTGATTTGACTGAGCAGTTTGCCAATCCTCAGTGATGCTCTATTGGGGAATTTCCTTGTCTCAGCAGCTCACATCTGCCTTATACTCTACTGAGTTAAGCTGATTCACAGATGATGACAGCAAGAAGGAGACATCAGCCTAATTAAACTCTAGAGGAAGGTCTCATGGCTTTGAGCCACTGTATCTTATCAGATTGTCCCCTGCTATCTGTAGCTATTGCCGACTGGATTGTCCTTCAGAGGCATTGATTTGCTACTGCCTACCAGGAGAGAAGGAAGAGACTGTCTGCTCCAAGTAAAACAATGATGAAACATACAACCTTTCTCTAGTTCTTTAATGCTTCCTCCCCCCATCCCCAACTATCATGACCCCAATTCTAGCTTACAAATCCAGCTAGACCAGAAGATGTACATGGGTACAGATAGGAACTGGAAACACAGGGAATCCAGAACAAATGATCTCTTCAGGACTAGTGGTGATACCTGGAGGGTGGAGGAAAGGTGGGATAGAAAGGGGAAGCCGATTAGAAGGATCTACATATAACATCCTTCCTGGGGGATCAACAAAAATGAAGTGGGTGAAGTGAGACATCGGACAGTGTAAGATATTACAAAATAATAATTTATAAATTATCAAGGGTTCATGGGGGAGAGGGAGCAGGGATGGAGGGGAAAATTGAGGAACTGATAGCAAGGGTTCAAGTAGAAAGCAAATATTCTGAAAGTGATGAGGACAACAATGTATGAATGTGCTTGGCATACAATGGATGGATGTATGGATTGCGATAAGAGTTCTATGAGCAGACAATAAAATGATTTAAAAAAAAAAAAGAGAGAATGTCTTAGAAACCCACAGCAGCAGTTAACTCAATGGCAGTATGTGTTAGTCTGAGTAGACTAGAGAAATAAATTCATAAACACGCAAATGGATATAAGGGAAAGGCTTATATACAAGAGGAATGGTACATGAAGAAAGCATCCCTACTCATTCCAGTTCAAGGTTACAAGTCCCATATTAACCCATATGTCCAATACCAGTCTATAAAGTCTACTTCCAACTTACGAAGCACGTGCAATGATACCAGGACAATCATAGGCCAGTGGGTGCAGAGTCTTATGTGTATGGTGGCAGTAGAAGCAATAGAAGCATCTCAGCTCTGGCAGGGGTCTCTTTGTGGCCTCCCAAGCATCTCAGCACTGGCAGGAGTCTCCACGTGGTTTTTCTGGCCCTAGAGGTTTGACTCCATCAGGGCAAGCCTATGTGGCCTCTCCTTGGGCTCCTCCATTCTCTAGGAATCAGGATCGATCAGCATGTTGTCATCTCGTCTTGTCAGTAGTTCATCTTTCAGAGACTGAGTCAAGTCTCTCTACTCCAATTGGGAAATACCGTGAGATTTCCCAGAATTCTCAGGAGAAAGCCATGCCCACACAGAGGCCTCATTGGCTAGACTCCACCCCTACACTCCAATCATAAAATCGACACATGAGTACATGACTGCCACACAGTGAATACATTTTGATTTTTCTTGTTTAGAGTAGTGCCTTTTCTTCCAGGTTGAGTCCTTTCCAAATTAGAGATTCAGTAAATGAAATTGCTTCAGGATCTCCTTTTCAGGTCATAAGAAAAGACCCTGGTGACTTAAGGGTTATGCATTGGGCTGCTAATCACAAGGTCATCCTTTCAAAACTACCAGCCCTCTCTCCAGGAGGAAGCTGGGTCTTTTTACTCCTGGTCCTGTAGACTCACAATGAGTCGGCGAGGCTCGACAATGCAGAGTTTTCATACTGTACTGAAAATGTAAAATTGCTACATGTGCACAAACCAAGAAGGAGAAAGGTCTAAACTTTGGTCCTGGGTTACAAGACTGACCAGCTGATATTGCCTGCACATCGGAGAGAATGCTTCTTAACGTTTCTATGAAACGAAGGGAAATACCTTAAATTCCACAACTCCTTTTACTCTTGTAAAAATGTCAGTATAAGTACTTCTTTCACTCTGCAATGGGAGGAATTAATGATATAGAATAAATTGTCTTGGAAAATATGCGCATCGTTGGAGTTCAGCTAAAGTTACTTTCTAAGTTAAAATAAATAAATAATAAAGTTCCTGATCCCGAGACAAATCACCAAATATGAAATCCATTACCTATTATAAATTCTCTAAATTTTGCTGCCAGGGATACCATGAGAGTACAAAGCATTGAACCCCTCCCCCCTAATCATTACAAATTGTCTAGTTATATTCATAACAAAGAGAGAAATGGGATTGAGAGATAATTAGAAAATGAAAAATCTCTTTTTCTTTCTAAAACCAATAAGCATTGACAAGAGAAAAACAAACGACTTATAAATCCAATAAGAAAAAATTTAAAGAAGATGGATATCCTAATTATTCATTTTATATATATATATATATATATATATTAAACATACTTAGTTTTAAAATCTATCACCGATTTTGAAGACTCTTGCTTTATTTGCCGTTGAATGCCAAGCACAAGCATGAACAATATTTGCTCTTAGCATGCTTTGGGGACTAGGTAAAAAAAAAATTAGCCAAGAGAAAGCAATGATTCTGATTAAGTAAATTCCATTGAACTCTTTCTAGTAAGCATTATTCAGGTCATGAATGCTAATTTGTCCTGCAGGGGGCTGTGGGTAATTACCCAGAAAGACTATCAGCTTTATTGAGTTGCTACAAAACAGTATTACTGAATGGTGCACTGTAAAGGAAGACAACCTTGATATGTACTCACAGAAAAGGGTACTTGTTCTTCCTCCTGAGAAGATTTGATTGCCTACGTAGAAATGACAATAAATGGCATTTTGCTTAGAAGAATAAAGACACATTAGTGTCACTTCCTGTTTAATAGTCAAATAAAATTCCTGACATGTAAAGACATCTATCTGAGAAGTGCCACCAAGATGCCCCACAAGATTTTCGCTTTCTGCATATTTTAAATTGTGGAGAATCACAACCATCTTAAAAAAAATGAAGCAAATATGGCACATTGGCCGCATTCCAACACTGCACAGAACTGCTGACGTTACTAAAATCTAGATAATTTAGTCCCATATGGGAATCCATACCACAATTATATTGTCCCTGCTCCAACACAGCCCTGATTTTGCACTTCTTTAAATCTAGCTTTTTATAATTTTAATTCCCCTCACCAATAAAGCAATTTGCATTCACATAGTCTTCCTGGCTCAGAAAGACAGATGAAATCTGTGACATGACCTTGGTCTCTTTACAGTTGATTACAAGGAAACAAATTCTTCGACGAACTCATTCTCTCCTCTTTTTGTAATTGATGTGAAACATCACACTATAAACAGTGGAAGAGTGTGAACAGCAGGCAGGAGGCTCACATATGAAAATGTGGATGTGTTTCAAAGTACATTTGCTCACTTAGCACAAAGAGGTGAACTCATTCTACGTGTGGAGACATAAACTATGGACAAACACCCAGATATTAAAGAGATAGCCTTTCTTTAAAGAAGAGGGGGAAAAAAGAGCTATTATAAAATGTTGAGGTTTAAAAAGTTGTTTTTACAACACTCCACCGTTAACAGAAATAATTTGAAAAATGTGTTTGGCCTCGAAGCAGTAAGGCTTCTCCTCACACTTCATAAATATTTAATAAAAAAATAACAATTTCCAGAACATTTTTCTCCCTCTAATTTGGTCCAAATAGTGTCAAAGTACAATATTCACATGAAACATGCTTTTGGCTATTGTTATCTTTTTCACTCTGTCAACCTGACTAGATAAAACAGCATATAAGGGATATGGGGACTGTATAAGTGTATAATTGTGCCAAGTAGGGCTGAGCCCCGGTGGCGTAGTGGTTGTGCGCGGGACTGCGGCCCACTGGGATGGAGGTTCAATTCCGGCTCCCAGGAGCAAAGGCTGGGCCTCCTACTCCCACCACCAGAGGGCAGTGATGCCTAAAATAAAAAAAAAAAAATAATAATTGTGCCAAGTAATTAAACATGAGGTGAAAAAAGTGAAGTTACTAACCTAGAAAAATTTAAGAAAACAACAACAATGCGGCCCTCCCCCGTTTTTACCTTTCTGTACAGAAGAGAAATAAAGGAACAAGAAGTCATGATTACTAACAGTTATGATTTTAGAGAACATAAATTTTACAGAAGCAAACCTGAATCTTCTGAATTATCCATGGACTGAAATATCTTTGCTTTCCTTTAGTTCTGTTCTTAATTGAAAGGGAAACAACTTTCCCCAAGGTATCAGTAGTATTTTAATTGTCTAGATTACTTAATTTAGAAAGACTGATGGAATGTTCAAAATGATCTAGCAACAATACCTGGTTATAGCTGCACTATGGCATACACACAGCGATGTTGATATAACATCACTTTTGCTTTGAGGAGTAGGGACATGTTTTAATCCATTAAAAAAGTTCCCCTAATCTAAATTCAAGAAGTGCTCCTATATGTTTTTTTGTTTACCATTAATATGTCGGTCTCAGCTACTATTAACATTCAGGGCTCTGATTGTATTTAGAGTTAATATGATTAAGTTTTCAGGGTATGCTCTGCATTAACTTTCTTGTGAAAACGTGTGTGAACTTGTATATACTCACATATCAAATCAAGAAGGCTATTTTTCTCCCTTGTCAAATAGCTTTTGTTTTTTGATTTTTTTTCTCTGAAAGGAACCCAAAAAAGGCATTGACTATGAAAAAAGACAGACCAATAGTGGTGAGTTCAAACTGCTCATGTGTACCAATAATGAAATACACCGAAGTATTTTTCATTCTTTCTACACCTTGACAATGACAAAAAGGAGGCAGCCGAACTTTCCCCCTGTAGGGAATTAATAGCAGCTCTCAGTTTTCACTGCTAACTCCAACCCATGTCTAAGAACAGCTTTTCAGAAGAGCTTTTTTCAAGTTCAATATTATCCCCAATGCATATCTTCTGTGATTCTAGCCTTGAGAATATAAAATTATCTTTTATCATGGCTCATTTTAGGGGAAAATGAGTACCATATGTATTTCATATATGGTATTAAAGAATTTGAATGAGTATGTTTGTCAGGTTAACACTTCTGGTTCTAATAAGAAATTTCGTTTCTCCGTCTTCTTTTCATTACTTACCTAGAAACCAATCTGCCATCCTTACCCTGAAAAAATGTCCACTAGTTTCCCAAATTGAGCCCTGGGAGTACTTGCGTGTTCCTGTTGAATTTGCTTTAAAACCGGAGGATAGACAACTGAGAAATAGTATCATCATATTCAGCGTTCACATTATCATTATCACTTCTAATACAGCTAGCTCTGCAAGCAATAATTATTAACATGAATGTTAGTTCAGTCTAATTTAGTTCATTAGCAGGATAACTCCTTTGATTTCTAAAGCCGTATTATGACTCATTCATCACGGGATGTATTCAACTGTTTATGTCCAGCATTTCTTGAACTTTTTCTCCTAATAGTGATGTGTACTGGACGAGTACCTGGCAGGCTTTATTTTCTGAACTTCACAGTGTGGTACAAGATTTGAGGCTTCCTTCATCTGTCACCTCGGTATTCCCCTCTGTTGGGCCAAGCTTTGCAAGGATTAAGAAAGCTGTCCTGAGCATGTATTTCACTCAGTCCTCACATACCATTCAGCCGGGCTGCTGCCTGAACAAGTTCCTCCTGTTTGCACACAAGAAATGCCTGGTGCAAACAATTCAATAGAGAGCCTGCCTGGCACAGTGAGTCAGGGTGTCAGTTCAGCTTCATGCCAGTTGTTAATCCATTTGCTTTACATAAAAGATGGAAAAGAGGGCTTTGTTACTTGAACTGGTTTTTCAGGCTTTGCGTAAAGAGGTCTTTTATTTCATTCACTTTTTTAAGTTTCTAATATCATAATGCTTCTTGTTAGGAATCTGATAATATGATTTCTATCACGATGCAGGCAGGCACCAGGATGACAGTAAATTTATACAGGCTGCCTGTCAAAATGTTGTCTATGGCACATCAGTTACAAAGCACATGTCTGAACAGGTCAGAAGGTCAATGCAGGATAGGGTGGCTGATGGTGTGATGGAAAGAATATGCTGGGAAGTAGGGATTTTTTAGCTTGTTTCTGTGTTGCTATAAGCAATGCCATTTTTTCTTAGCCATCTTATTATTTATTTATTTGTAATTTCCTACTAAAAGCCATCTTCATGAGTGAGTTTACTAAACTCAGACAATACACCTTCAGTGGAATGAGGGCTACCCTGTGCCCAAGAGTCACAGCCAAGGCTGTCAGACTCTAAGATGCAGCTAATAGGGTGCCAGAATTATTAGCAGGCTGGTTGGCTTTGTGTGTTTTTGTGCATTGATCTCTGCTTCATTTTGGCAGTGGGAGTACATCATTACCTTAGATTGTTATCATCTGAAAGGCAGATATTTGATATACAGATGTATGGCAGAGGTTGAAATAAAGGTGGAAGCAAGATTGACTTTAATCAAAATGTGTTTTAGCAAGAGAAGCAGGGGAGAAGGAATGGCAGTACCACACACACTGAAAGACGGATGCACCACTTCGTTGGGTGAAGACGTACTGAAATTGAGCCTAAAGGAGAAGGGCGCATATACTGGCCGCTGCAGAGTCCAGAAACTATTCTCAGATGAAAACTTCAGATAAATTTTTGGTGAATATTTCACCTTCCCATAGTGATGTTAGAGGTACATCTGGAAAATAAATGGCGCAACTGTGCCTGGCCCCAGGGTTTCCCGCTGGTTCATTCTGTTGTGATTCCCTGCTGAAAAGGTGTGCTTCTCCTCCACATATTCTGACTCAAGATCTGCAGTTTAACCAGAGCCCCTGGTGGTTCTTAAAGGTCCCCAAGTGAGCCCAATGTCTACATAAGCCTCTTATGAATACAACACACGTGTGCATAAGAATCACCTGGGATCTTTTTAAAATAAGGATTCTGATTCAGTAGACCTGGGGTAGAAATGCAGATCCTCAACCTGGGGTTGAATAGGTGGGAAGCCTTGCTTGTGGCATCCTCTGTGGTCTATGGTTCTCACATTCTCCATCTGTGTGCTCGGTGAGAATGTGGGAGGGACTTTTGTGTGCAGCACCTCACACACAAGGTCCTCAGACTGCCCGAATCCACCACTTTGACTCTTTTGAAGTCATTAATGCTTTACTTTTTGAACTTGTGTTTTGTAATTGAAATCTGATGAGACAATGCACCATGTTTGTGAGCAGAAGAGACACAGAAATATGTGCGTCTGCTGCTCCTGGCTTCCTCACTCACAAACAGCATTTGTCCCACCCCAGAGCACAGCAGTCTAGTGGGCTCATGAGGTGTGAGGGCTCAGAGAGAATATGAGTTAACATATTTTGTCTATAACTGAGCACATGGGGGCTTTGACAGCTCCCAGAGACCTTCCTTCAAACACAGGAAGCCCGAATCACCAAGCAACCCTATCAGAGCTTCCTCATCTGTGTTTCTTCTCTGGAGCTGCCAAATGCTTACACAGAAAATAACGTGGAGGGGAAGAAAGGATGGGATAATCCATTGGTGGGTGTTTTTTTCCCCCATTGAGTCCTTTAGTTGGCTGAAGCGTGCTGTAGGCTGTGCACACTTAAAGAAGTGAAATGAAAACAATAGACAGACTTTAAAAATGTAGGAACATTTCCTCTGTATTTTTACTGTGAATAGATACAGCACAAAAGCAAACCAAACTCACTGCCCCTGAGTGAATGATGACTCCCAGTGACCCTGTTGGACAGAAGAAAGCTGCCCTGTGACTTGTGAGGCTGTAAAGCTTTCATGGGAGCAGGGAGGCCTGACTTTCTTCTGCGGAGTGGAGGTGTTTCCACACGAGGGTTAGCAGCCCAAAGGGGAACCCCTGCTCCACTAGGACTCCTTACACACAGTAAAGCATACACCTGTTCTACAATTTCTACAACTACCCTGGAGTGGCACTGATTACCTTCACGTTATCCAGCCTTTCTCACCCCCTTTCTCTGCAGTGTCCCGTTCTAGTTGCATAAATGCATTGCCCCCAGAAGGATCCTCTCTAGTCTTTCAAGTTGCTGCCATCAATCTGATCCCACATAGCTAGTTCTTACAAGAGCATATTCCTCAAGACAAATACTTTTCACTAGTAGTAAAAAAGTACTGTTTGGCTGTTAGAAGAATTCAGGGGATATTTTTGGTTGAAAGTGTAAAGATGATCTCAGGGCAATAATTTCACAGGTTCATCCTACCTTCATGGTTCGAGGAAGTCTGGAGTACATTGAAATTATATTCTCCACTTCCTCCCTCTGATTAGGAGGGATCCTTGATTAAAGTATACGGTATTGGTAGCCATGCACCATTCAGTTTGTAGAGCCCATTAGTCACACATTTCACATCCTCTTCTTATTTCTGATTCTTCTTTTCCCTGTTGTTCTACAAGGCTACAGACCAAAAGTAGTGCCTTGAGAGGCCACTTGTACTGACTCTAAATAACAAACTAGAGTAGAACAGTGTAGCAGTAAATATGTAATTAGACAGTTAACTGGGCTATCCCAAGAAACTATGATCCTAACTATTCAAACCAAAGTATCACACCCATGAGGAGTTTGGTGTATGTAACAACTACTCTTTTGTTGTAAATATACCATTCACACAATTTTTGCCAATTCAATTTTTCATTGATCTAAAATTTATTTGCAGCAATTTCAATAATTGGCTGTGTAACTCAGTGAAATGCCTTCTAGCTTCCTCTTACACCACAGAACATAGACTCCCAATTTAGTTGGTCTGGCACTGTTTTTGGAGGGTAGAATGGGAGATTAATCAGCGTCCCTCCATCTTTCATGCTCCCCTAATCTTCTGCTCTTCTGACACTTAAAAACTTTATTACTATGGTCTATAATTCATGATAAAGCATAGGTATCTGTTTTCTAAACTAGCGGTGGCCTATATTTCCCTTTTGCACTAAACCTCACCAATTACAGAGCTGACCCTGAAAATAGAAAATATTTCTACTGAGAGAATGGAAAATGGACTGTGTTCTCAGGTAATATAGGTAGCATAAACTTTTTACCTTTTCCAAATAATTTTATCTTTGAGGATGTGCCAACTTCTATTATAGTAGAAAATGGAGAGCCTTCTTCTTCTTTTTTTGGAGAGCCTTCTTATGGTATCAAGAGTTTGAATCAAGGAGCAAGTATGCTAGCCCTCATCATTGTTTCACTCCACACAGCTCAGCAACTTGAAGGATATTTTTCCGGTTATGACAAATGATATATGACCAGCTGCTTCCACATGCTGCCTCCCTCTTAGAAGGAAAATAAACAGCCTTTGTATAATATGAAAGGGAGGTCTTGAGATTACTCTGTTCCAAACCATGTGGTCACCCAGGAGAATGTCACTAATTAGAAGCCAAGGAGTAAACAATTTGCAAATGAATTAGTAAATGAACAATACCCCTGGGGGTTCAAAGAGTTAATATGCTTTCAGAAGATGAGCAATTTAACCATCCACACTGGCAAAAATCAATCCCTTACTAGAACTGTTGAACGCTAGTGCCACCACGGAGACCTTTCCTATCACTACTGAGTCTCCTCTGTCCAGGAAATCACGGTGAAGCGATCACTCTCTGGAGGAGTGCTCACGCTCATGTGTCCGCAGGGCGGCCATTGATGTCTGGGCAATAGACCAAGTTAGCTCATCTCACCTTGTGCTTCACATTATACCCTCCCCTAGGTAGAATAACAAACTCTTTCCCCTTGGAATTCTTAAAAAAAGTTTTTCCTCCACTATATCACCCTCTTTCTGAAAATGTATAAATATTTCATTTGTTTTGTTGATTTACTATCTATTTTCTCCTGATTATACTCAGATAATCCACCAAGACAGGTCCTACACTAGTGTCTGACCCAAAGTAGGTGTCTCGTAAGCATTTACTAACTGGTAAATGTGTACAAGAGAAATGAAACAAAGGATGAAAGTAAAATAGGTTTGAACATTACTACATTGAGCACAACTAAGCAATTGTCATTAGGCTAGAACGTAATAGGACCCAGAATGGCTCAGTGATCATTGTCAATCTCCAATAGATGATCAATGCACAAGTCACTTGGAACTTGGAAGTTATGTCTCCACCCTAACACCTATCCCAGCTTGGAACAAGTATTTTTTGGAGCAATTATTTGGAAATGTAATCTCAAATGGTGATTCGACATTTGATCGCATAGAATTTTAAAGGACCCTTTCTACAGTATGCACTCACCATTCCCTCCCAACCCTGAAAGCTTCCTGAGGTGGCCCTTCCTGGCCCTGCTCTGTTGGCCTTCACGTGTTCTTCCATGTCACACTCATCTACATTTACTCTTGACCTGTACTTTATACAAATGCCACAGTGCTTGTCCCTGTTCTGGTTGCTTTTCCTATTTGGGTCTTTGCATTTCCGATAATTCTACGTGCTCACCAGTGGGTGTCTTTGAGGACAAGAACAGAAACTCTTGTAACAGGAAGGAAAGGCCTAGTCTAAACTTAGTGATAGCTAGCTCCATAGTGTCCATAATTTTCTGCTTTCAATATGATTTTAATAACAATGGTGTGAGGATGCTGATCCTCTGTTAAAGAACAAAAGTCAAAATAGGCAAAGAAAAATAAAAACAAAAGACCACAAAGCTCTCATTTTCTCATTTCCAGGTTTCAGGATCTTCCTGTTATAATTGATGTTTTAAAGTGACAACAAAGAGACATGATCGGTTCCATGAGGGGTGAACCAAATAACAACATTGTTGGGCTTTCAAAACTGAATGTGAGCCATTATGGAAACAGATTTCAAGTCAGAGCAGCCCAAAGCAGCAATCACATGTATTGCACTCTCAACACACATAGGAGCTGACCCAGAGAGCTAGTAAAATCACAAAGCAGAAATATTGCAGAATAGTGTGCCAATCAGTTATTGGGAGGCACTTCTAGACAAACTCAGACATCCTTGGTAGAAACTCATAAAAATGCATTCATCGTTTGGGGGCTAAAATGCTACATTGTGTGAAGAGGTGAATAGAGAAGTCTTTAAAGCTAAATGCTTTCATATTTTCATCTCTTTATTATGAGCATTAAGTCCTTTTAACAATTAACATTGCAATAGCTTTGCCCCTGGGCTATCATGTAATTGGGTGGTATAATGAGCACCCCTGGTCTTCACCAATTGGAAAGAAGTAGGAATCTAATACCTGGGAATTTGGGGTCTGGCTTGAACACATTTTCCAATTCACTATTTTACTATTTCATCCTCAGTGAGGTTTCTATTCTTAAAGTTCCCTTTGGCCACTGAAAGAATCAGTTCTATATGTCAAATGGTTTTTTTCAGGTCATGGATATATAATTCTTTCTTTCTAACTAGATCTATTGTTTTTTCAGAAGGCATTTTCATATTCTACTCATAATTAGGCAGCAAGTATATGTATGTGTGCATATGCATATACACATGTGCATGTACATAAATATCTCTATCTATCTATCTATATCTATATTGATAAAAAACAAAGCTCAGAGTTTAGTCAATACCACTTCATAGCGGCTCTAAAAGGTCAAAGTAGAACTGTCCCTGTGGGCTTCTGAGATTGGAATTTTTGAAAATCATTTCATTGGGGCTTTTACAACTCATCACAATCTATACATCCATCTATTGTCAGTCAAGCACATTTGTACAGTTGTTGCCCTCATCATTTTCAAAACATTTGTTTTTTACTTACATAAACTCTTGGCATCAGCTCCTTTTTTTTTTTTATGGGATATGAAAGCCTCACCTTTCTCCCCTGGAGCAACTGGTAGTTTTAAACTGCTGATCTTCTGGTTTGCAGCCCAACTTGGCAAAGCAGAACCACTCTGTAACTAGGGTTCCATCTCTCTCTCTCTCTCTCTCTCTTTCTGGTGGGTTTGGTTTTTGGCCTATTGTTACAAAAATAATAACAAGAAATTTTAAATGTATGATAAAAATTTCTTTTAAAAGTATAGGTAAATTAGTTGCTTGCTTTTTTTGGATACCAATTCTGCATGCATTTCTAGACGTGGTGGGTTTTTGCTGTTGGCTCGCTGGTGATAGGATCAATATATCTCTTTGTAGCTTTTTGCATTCGGGTTCTCATCACGCCGCCTCGTGTAAGCTCCACAAATATGGATATGTGCTGCCTGCATAGTTCTCGCAAGGGCATACATTCTAGGCTCAAATGATGAAACATTGCCTTTGTTAGAACCAACACCAGCAAGACACTCCTATTAAATAAGACAAACAGGTGGCTCAGTGTTTTGTGATAATTTTAACCATCAGGCGCATGTCCCATTTCCTCTTTTAAATCAAGTGCAGCGAGATTCATCATGCCAGCCAATAACGTCCATGGCAGATTGTGTGGCCCTCACCGTGGAGGCGCCCGTGAGCCTGTGTGTGAATCATCGCACTTACACCGCCGGAGGCAGGGACACAGGAAAGCACTGCCTCGACCCAGCTGATTAAGCTGTAGCATAAAACAACACTTCAGTCGTCAGGAGCATGACAGCCAACAATGGTTTATTGGACCAAAGAGTATTACATTGTAATTTACTTCTCTAATACATGTCATGTTCTCTCTTATTGTTTCCCCTTATGGAGTGAAATATGTAGGCAGGAGATTGCTGTGCAAGCTTCATGTGTTATGCCCCTCCAAAATTAGAGGGTAACAAACTGTCTTTATTACCCCGGTGCCTTTGGGAAGCGGCCACAGATCACAAAAACCACCGCAGGTGAGCATCCAGTGGTTTAAAAAGTCAAGGCAAACTAAAAGACTTTGTGTCTCTGCCTGCAGCTATTTTTGAACTGCAGTACAGCTAGACACAATTATTATACTTCCTGGCTCTTCCTTTTTATTGTAAGTTCCTAACCATTTTCCCCCTTTCTTATTGACAGGAAACCAGGATTTATAAAGTCTGGCTCGATGCAAATATTAAGACTTATTTTTTCCCCTCCCCTAAACATAACAATATAAATTGAATAGTGTTTGGGTGAGTTTATTTTTCTTTTTCAGCTGGAATTCATGGCTGTTCTCCAGCTGAAAACAGCACTAGTCACAGATAATTTAAAGAGAATAGCTTGCTTGTTTGTCAAGCAAACATGTGTAATCTGATGAAATTATTAATGTCATAGTGTTAACTCTCTTCTCATAAATACAGTTAGCAGTGCTGACACTGCAATTATACTCAAATGTTCCGGCTCTTTGCTCTTTCGTTCAATCTGTCAGTCCAGTGTGGGGGAGACAAATTGTGGTGGGCACCTGACAATGCACAAAAGAGATATAAACCTCTTCTGATTAAACCTTGATGAAAGATTAAATGGTTCTGAATGCTTGCCAGATTCTTGTGATATGACATTTTTAACCAGTGGTAATAAAAAGTTCTTCTCAGTACAGGTTTTCAAAAACAGATGACAAAGATTGCTCTATATAGGTAAATGCATATTTATAGGCATGTATATGCATATATTGGGTTGAATAAGTACAAGCACTATCAATTCAAAATTTATACACACTATAAGATCACTCACTAAACTGGCCGATTGTTAGGAGAAGAAATGACAACTACTTGAGCATTCCTAGTTGCTGTTTTCCTCAACAGGACTGTGAGCAGTCCACTCATAAGGCGTGGTAGACGTGGTTTCTACTTTCAATTTGTGAAAATGTATAGAATTGTTACCAACTTAACAGTAGTCAGGAATGAATACAGATTTTATCTATGCTTCCACCTTTATGCTTTTAAACTGTGGATTAAATAAAACTGACCTGTGGACATTGTGTGGATTTCAATACAGAGTGAATCTATATGGAAGAGTGGGTAGTAATGACTAATAAGTTTATAGCACTCCTTGTAGCACTCCTACTGTATTCATGTTGACACTTTTATCCTTACATGAGAATTTTCCTCCCTTTGCAGGGAAAGAAACTGAGGCACAGGAATCCTAGGCAGCCTGCTTCATGTCACACAGCTAATCACAAGTGAAGCTAGGAGTTGAATCTAGCAAGAATATGAATTTGTCATAAAATTATGGATTAAGAACTGCTCTCTATTTGTTTTTCTTTTCTTGGATTTATAGATTATTATAAAACAATTTCCCTACAAAATTATACTTATTCGAGATCTTCAAAGTTCTTACCCTGCATAGATAACGGCACCCTTGAGTAACCCTCATAAAATAATTATAGCATATTTTAAGAAAAACATAGTACATAATATCATAGACTTGCAATTCTTAGTGTTCATATGAAGAAGTATATGAAATTGAAGTCTTTTTTAAATAAACAAAGAAATCTCTCGGCATTCAATGCTCCTGTGCCTGGAGCAAATGCATCTATTAAAAGGGAAAGGAAATGGGGAGCCCAGAGGAGGTGAACCCCGGTTACCTAAATCGATTTTGTAGACTCAGAGCAGATAAATTGAAATAATAAAGAAAACTGACAGCTTTCTATACAGTGTTCTTGCTAAAATCTTATTGTAAATTCACAAGGAATACTACCCAAGTCATTCCTGGTCTTTTGTTCTCTTTCTATTTGGTTATAAAAATCATGTCGTTGTGTTTTCTTTTGGCTACACTAGCAAAACATACTTAATTTTTTTTAAATGGTCAGTAAGTAGGAGACAACTTTCATTAAGTGGAGATGGGAGGATAAAGAATATACATGAAAGAAAATAAAAAGTTGGGCAGTTACTTTTTACTCTGAAAGTTCATGGTTTTTATTTATCCTCGGGGTAATTGATCTACACTTGTTGTTAAGTCTGCTCCTTGCCTTCTGATGAACGGATTCATTAAGTTCATCTTTAATCTCTGCCTTCTAAATTCAATAAGCACTATAAAATGTCTTTCCTTGTATGGGAACTCTAAGGTCTTTTTTTTTTTTCCCTCAACAGCTTGAATTCCTGTATTCTGATTAAGATAGATGAAGTATTTGCATTCTATCCATATTCATAATCCTCTTTTCAGAGTCGACCTAAAATACCACATTTGTTGCCCAGGCAGACAGAAGCTGTGTTCTTTAAGAGTGTTCTGTATCTTCTTGTTTAGAGGGATAAGGACCCTTCTCTTTTCAAATTCAACAGAAGAGGTGGTCACTAGGTGAATTCAGATGTTCAGAAACCAGAACAATCATGTGTCTTTTGTGTGTGACAGAAACTGTAATTAATGATTTCCCCCCCTTTTTTTGTTAAAGAAAAAGAAAGATGTGCAGTTGACAGACATTTTATTAATAGTTTCTGCCAACTTGCCATGAAGAAAAGGTTTTATTGGTTGCAATACCAGTTAAAAAAAAGTGGTGGATTTTTTTTTTCGTATTTTATGAAAAGTTCAAGATGGTTGTTTTATGGATGGAAATGAAGGCAATCTGTCTACCTCCACTGCAAGTTTGCGCCAAAGTAATAAAATTAAACTATTGTGACATTTCCTATTGTATTATTTAACCATCTGCCTCCTATTGGTCTAATCTGTGATGATATAACCCAGCTTCTCTTTCCAACAAGAGGACCAGCAGATATTATAACTCACACTTAATTTGCTAGAAAGATTTATCATTGAAAAAATTGTTGGCATATTTGGTGATTGATCTCCTCTCCAGAAAGAGGTGGGAGTGGGGTACTCCAATATTGTGTTTATGGTTATGTATTCAACTCACAAACAATGGAAAATGCTTGTATTGCCTCCATTAGTAGAAATCTAGAAATTGACTAAAGAAGCAGTGAGTAATGTGTACAAATGACAAACTCTGTAACATGACTTTAAGTGAGCATCTCTTCTTTCTTTGCTTAGTAATTCATTAAAACCATATTTTCCAAACTGTTATCTCAATACAAGCATATTAAGTCCCTACCTACCTGAATTAGATTTCCCCCCTTTCCTTCTAAAACAATGTCATATAAATTTTCTATATGGTGGATGTGCCATTTCAATGATTTCTGCTCCTCTATTAAGAGGGATTAAAACACACTTTACCACATGGATTCACAATAAAGCAATGAAGTTGCTTTATTGTAGTTTTCTTACTGTGCCATACAAAGAGATGAGAAAAAGGAGAAGCTTAGGATTTTCATAGATCTTTGGGTTTTGTTGCAACATAAATGGGATTTAAGTAGAAATGTGAAGCGTTAATGCTGAAGCATCCGAAACATTGACAGATCTTGAAATTATTTTGCTGTAAAAACCATCAGTGATTTTTACCAAATCTCAGCATTTACCCATTTCTTTTACAAACTTAATTTTTAACAATCTCAATCCCCCCACATTTTGGCAGAAGTCAGGCAGCTGGAAATGCAGTTTGTACATTGATCTTCAAGCAGTCCTTCATTTTCTCTGCGAATTTTTATGTAAGCTCCCTTATTGGGAATATGCTAATGACATCCGCCATGATTACTGATTTTCTTTGAATCGTTATTCCTCTGTGGGCAAAGCAATCAGAAAAGAAGAACAGGAGATTTCCTCTTGCTTGTGTGCTGTCTTCAACCATCTGCTCCATTCTGATTCATTTGAACAAGATCTGCAGTTTCCTGATTCTCTCCAATGTTCTAAGGCATGGGAAGTTTAAAAGGAGTTAATAGTCATCTATCTACCTGGATCACCACTGTGGTTCTCTGAGGTATTTTAAGTGCAAACATGTTTACTCAGTGTTTACCTGGAAAGATTCCTTTTATTAAGCAAAATATGGTAATGCATTAACAGCATTATTATTTGAACCATGTCAGTAGCGAACACTGTTTATTAATGACCTGGGGTGAAAGCATAGTTTGGGAGAGAGAGGAAAAGAAAGCAAGTAAGAAATCATGAAAGAAGTGACTGATACATTTCATCTGAGTACTACAATTTTTTATTTTAAGATCCACCAGGAGAAGAATGGAGAGAAAGAAAAGAGACAGAGAGAGACAGAGTGAAACTGGTTCTATTTTGAATCGTTTGAATCTATCTAAAATAGACTTTCTTCAGGAATATATGTGGGTGAAATCACAAAGAAGGATACTAAGAATCCAGTCTGCCCAACCTCACCTGCTACCCAAAATGCTCTGTGCACTTCGGGACAGTTATTTAATTTCCATGAACTTCTTTTCCTTTTCAGGTTGGCTCTAAGATAAGAATAGCAGAGATAATCCTATAGATTTTCTCTACCAGTAACATTTGATCATTTTAGGACTTTATTAATTCTCACGAAACATCTCGCAGGTGGTGGGGAAGTCACTTAATGATTGGCTTTAGCATGACATTTCATGTCCGCCAGAAAGTCATTCCAAAATAAAATGTCTATCTTCCAAAGAGGGATTCAAAACTTCCTGATTATATTTTTTACAATGATGAGTCCAGACTGGATTTAAAAAATAGGGCACCATGTCTTGTTTCAGTTTACATGCAGTGGATAAATTGCTAACAATGTTGCTGATTGATTGAAGTAAATCTTAGACTTCAGTGAATGAAAATCAGCAAGATTCTGACACCAAGAAGAAGACACAGCTAACTTAATATGCAGAATTGGCATTTAGGCAAGAGAGTTTGCAAAACTTGGTTCTATTAGGTCACTGAACATTGTCAAAACATGAAGGAGACATGAGTTTTGGAATGTTGACACTTTTGGTATTCAGCTCATTTAAAAGTGAAGAGAGCTATTAATGTAAAATTGTTTCAGAAAGTGCCTCCGAACTTGTTCTACATACCTAACAGCCCCTATTATTTTTCTCCACATTGAGAATCAGCTTCAGAACAATCCCTGGTGCCCCCGTGTTTTAAACAGTTTATAGAAAAAAATGAAAGAAGAAGCTCTTCTCATCTTTTAGAGTAAATTACAGAGATTTTGTGAGCAAGTGTATTATATCTAGTGACCCAACTTCTAATGAAACTGTTGGTCTGCGCTGTGAATGACCACTGAGCACGCCTCTCTGCTTTATAAATGTAACTCTTCTTCTTTGCATTTTCCCTGGCAACCACTATTGATTTGTGTTCTGATTTGCGTTTGATAGTTCTGGCTTATCACAAACAGAGTGACAAAGCCAAGACTTAAATAGAAATGACCTCACTGATGTGTTTCAGCTGACCAGAGACAAACTCTGGCCCAAAATAAACTCCACTCCCTTCCTTCCACGTATCCCAACAAAGGGAAGAAACCTACAGCCACCCTGTCTTCTTTTTGATGTATTATCCAAATAGAACACTTTTGAGAAACAGGACTAAAAATAGGAAAGCACAGCATATCTTAATAATTCATGAGCTAACATTTCAAGGGCCCGAAATTAAAGACAGGCAGGTAGCCAGTGATATATGGAGAGAAATATTTATTGCAACCATAGGCCTGTGTTTGATGGACAGCAAATATTCTTTGCCAAGGAATTTGATTTTGGGCACAGTAATGTATGCTTTGTAATTGCTACTTGCAAGGCAAACTGATCTAGCCTCTGCTTTGTGATAGTCTTTAAGGGTTTTGTGTTTATTTCTTTGCAAATGCAATGCATTTCACAGATCATCTTGATGCTGAGTGACCCTGCCTTTTGTAATGGTTACAACTGTGTCACATTTATACTCCAGTCTTTCTCTTCAGTACTTGGACTATATTACCTCTCTTTACATTGAATGGCCTTCTCTTTTTTGCATGTGCATGAGTATTGTCTACCACGTACATCTACTTTTATGCTATATGTAGATAGAAAATATCTATTTTTATTTATTGTCATAGAGGACATAATTCAAGGTCATTTTATACTACTTATATACTCTTGCTGCATCAAAATAAGTGGCCTTGCCTTTTAATTTCTGGGTAGACAGAGTCATCAGAAAGCAAATATACTCATCAGTACCTCTATAGGCAAACTTCCCATTGACGTCAGCAGCACACTGCCTCAGCAGATCAGAATAGTATCTGGACAGCAATATTAAATCTTTGCTATTTGAAACTTCTTTCAACACTAAGAATATTGAGCACTAGATGCAATTTTGGTGATGAATTTATTCACTTGAAGTCAGATTTTCTAAGTTTAGGAACAACACATTCTTAATCTAAGTTTCAATATTGCAAGTAGCCATTTTCAACCATTAGAAATACATTCTTATTATATAATATGCCTAAGAACAAATATGTCTCTTTTTTCAATCCATATTTTCTAGCAGTAATATAAGCATTTCTATGTTTTATCACATTTTTCATTTTTTGTGATCTGGGTCAATAGACTGTCATCATCATAATAATGCTCTTTGTATTAACTTAACTGAATTTTGAACTTATGAAATAGACACAGAATGATTTGAAAATTGAAATAAAAAGGGGAATAGAATTTAAATAGTATTTAGCGCTTCATTCATTTCACAAAGATATTTATGTAAAAGTGCCTTCTCTTGATCAACATTCCTTGCTTTCTCCTTTTATTTTATTTCTAATAATTCAATCATATACCCAGACAATCACAAGAGTTTCCGGTTTTAAAAGCTTGACTGTTATCTGAAAAATTATTGTTTGAAACCTTCTAGGGGCTGTCTTCAAGAGAAGACCTAACATTCTGCTCTCATAAAGGTCATGAGGGCAGTGTGCTTGGTTTGGTTTTGGTGCCATAAAAGTTAATTTGTTGTCATCCAGTTGACTCAAACTCCTTCCTGCTGAGCCTATACAAACCCAAACTCACTGCCAAGTCAATTCAGATCCACAGTCACTCGGTGGTCAGAGCAGAATGTGTGTTTTCCAGGCTGTAAATCTTTGTGGAAGCAGAGAGCCTCATCTTTCTCCTTTGGGGCATCAGGTGGTTTTGATTTGCTGACTCCCGTGTAATCCATGTCAACTGTAGAGTTCCTTGTGGTGCCCCTTCAGTGAAACTGCCTTATAGGGTTTCCTAAACTCTAATCCTAGGCTATGATCTATCGAAGGAGCCCTGGTGCTATGGCGAGTTAGACAATGAATTGAAAACCCTAGGCCTTCCATTTAAACCCACTAGCCTCTCCATGGGACAAAGATGAGGCTTTGTAACTCTGCAAAGATTTACAGTCTTTAGTAAAAATTTACAGAAGCTCAATGGAAACATTCTACATTATCCTATAGGTTTACCATGTATCAAAATCCACACAAAAAGTATATATTAATATGCCACTGATAATAAAATATTAAATTAGAAAAAATGATGAAAGGAATATCATTGATGACTCGTTTTAATTTCCTTCTAAAAGTAAACCGAAGCTTTTAATTGAGGCATCTATTTTTTATTAGTGTATCACAGCACAACAAAACAAAACACTGGGTAGCCTTGAGAAGAATTAGAATTACAGAATAATTAATTGTGTAGACTCTGTACTTGGATCAAGAGAATACTGCTTCATTTAAAATCAGGAAAGGACTACGTTAGAGTTGTATCCTCTCTCCATAGCTGCTCCATATTCATGCAAAGTAAATAATCAGAGAAACGGGCTGATATGAAGATGAAGGTGGCATCAGAATGAGAGGAAAGCTATTAACAACCTGAGGTAAGCAAGTGACATGACCCTCCTTGCTGAAGACACAGAAGGCTTGAGACACTTGCTGATGAAGATCAAGGATTGAACCCCCTGTATGGATTACAGCTTCATGTTAAGAAAACAAAAATCCATACCACTGGACCAATAGGTAAAATCATGATAAGCAGAGAAAGGATTTTAATTGTCAATTATCTTCAGATTCATAATCAATGCTCATGGAAACAGTAGTCTAAAGCCCAGAAGACATGGGAAACCTGCACAAGACCTCTTTAAAGTTTTGAAAAGCAAGAATGTCGCTTTGAGGACTACGGTGTGCCTGACTAAAGCCCTATTATCACCTCCTATGCATGGGAAAGTTGGGCACTGAATAAGGAAGACTGAACTAAAATTGATGCATCTGAATTAGAGTGTGATGAAGAATATTGAAAGTACCATGGACTGCTAAAACATACACACAAATCTATCTTGGAAAAAGTACAGTTCTAATATTCCTTGGAGGCAAAGAGGGCGAGAATCCATTACATGTGCTTTGGACATGTCAGGAGAAACCAGAGAAAACTATCATGGTTTGTCATAAAGAAGGGCACCAAAAACAAGTAGGTTTTGGACAAAATGTGTTGGCATAGGGACTGCAACAGTGGGTTCAAGCTTAAGAAAAGTATGAGAATGGCCAGGGCTTTGGTGTTGCGAAGAGTGGCGGGACTCCGGAATCGAGCGGACGGCCCCTCGCAAAAGCCAATCTTTACTAAACTAACTAGCTCATCACATGGAACCTATTCTTACAGGCAGCCACAAACCACTAGTTTTTAAGAACTTATGAGGAAACTTATGTCTTTCTTTTTTTTGGTGGTCGTGGGAGCTACCCAGCCTTGCTCCTGGGCAGCTGTTGGTGGATTTGAACCGCCAAGCCCATGGGCCGCAGTCCCTCACTCAACCACTACGCCACTGGGGCTCTATTTCTATGATCATATCTGTACCTATTTCAAGAGTTTCAGTTCAATCAATAAATGAATATTCTGATTACCTCTAGTTCAAAATTTATAGAGTATAACCTGGAAAGGGCTTTAGGAATTGATAGTATTATTGAATATAGAACCTTCACTCCTTTGCACTTGGACAACAGCTCCCATTCTCTCATGTGTCTTCAAGTGGGTACACGTCACTTGAAGTTCAGGTGTCATTTGGCTTGCTTTTCCTTTCCTTTTAACCCATACTGTGATTAGTCCATTCACCAATTCTACACAGTAATCTTGGCAATTCCAGTGAGACTAGTAAATGTCTTAGACACTTTGAAACAGGTAGACATTTTGTTTAAAGTTTCTTTTTCCCCTGGTGAATCAATAATCACAAATTAGCAATAGAAGAGAAAGTTATCAATCATTTGGAAATCTCCCAAACACGAGACAACTTTCCTATTCCTTAAGTCCTATGCACGAGAATGGCAGCTACATATGCTGTCTGAATACACAGATAACATGGGCGAAGTTTTCTTCAATTCTGAGGGAGAGGGAGAGATTAAGAATTCAGACAAAACGCAGGAATAATAAGTTAAACATATAATTAAATATCCATTTTAAAAAATTCTTATCTACCCATTATCAATATGTGCTTTATGAAACTTCTACTAATTTGCAGTAAACAGTCTTTTCTGACCAAAAAGTCATTGGATTTCACTTTTAAAATCCTAGAATGTTTATATTTTTCCCTCAATAGTAGTTAATACGTATTATAGAGATGACAATGCTTCACAATTCTCATTTGAATTACTTTCAGAGGCAATTTATGTACTCCACCAAAAATGCTCTTTATCCATAGGCAATATGCTCAATATTTAAATAGAAAAATGAAAACAGGCTGGTTCCAGACTAGGAGCCTGTGAACAAATGGAAAAATCAACCTTCTAAATAGATGATATCAATAAAATATACCAAGGCCCAGAGAGAAAGATGCACACACATGCAATGTCTGGCTTGTCTCATAAGCTAAATGAGAGTACAAGGAACTCTCGTCTGACTCCAAATTCAAACTCATTTTAGAAATCACAATTTCTTCTTCTTGAGGATATTTAAAGCAAAGATTTAGGAAAGTTTTAGAAAAGTGCTGGCGCAGTGGCATATATATATATATATATATATATATATATATATTTCAGTTGGAGTAGAATTGACACCAACTCCTGGTGACCATGTGTCAGACGAGAGCTGTGCTCCAGCAGGCTTTTCAAATGCTGATTTTTCAGACACAGAGGACACAGACACTGGGACTTTCTGGGTGGAACTCTGGGGACACTCAAACTTCAAGCTTTTTAGGTAGCAATAAAAAATGTAAATGAAATGCCTCGCCCAGTGTTGCAGAAAGAACCAAAATCCAAACTAAATTCACTGCCATAAAGTCGATTGTGACCCAAAGTTA
>PVJH01030963.1:0-24271 GCA_004026705.1 Nesogale talazaci
ACACTACTCCTTCCCTATGCCCAGCCTCACGCCGCTCCATAGTATGCGCATGTGTTCACCTGTGTGTGTGTGTGCGCGTGTGCGCGCGCGTTCTAACATCTGAAGGAATGCAAAGTTCTCTCTTGATGCACGTAGTCAGCGATGCTTTTTGCTTGGAGAGCTAAACAGACACGGACAGACTCTGAGACTAAGTCCCTGCCCGTTCCAGAAGCACATGGTGTGACCTCTGGTGGTTGCTTTCTGCCACAGCCTCGGGGGTCCCACCTGTGCACCCCGTCAGGTGGCCTTTCCCGGCTCTTCCAGCTTTGTGGTGACCGTGAGATCGCAGGGCCTGCGCACACCTGGTGCCCATCAGAGAACCACACCCTGAAAGATTTCCACACCACTCAGCTGTGTATAAACCCCCTGCTTGAGGAGCCAGCTCTGTCTCCCTCTGGGAGTCTGGGGAGGGGCAGGAGAGGGGTGGGGGTAGGGTGGTGCTCCTGCATGGTCTCTGGGGCCCGAGTTCTTGCCACGTGTGGGTCCCAGCTGTGACAGGTGGGCACAGCGAGGCCAGCTCTCCATTCTCTTCCCCCACTGGGCTCTCAGCTGACCACAGCTGGGAGGAGGCTTCTTGGGAAGACCCACAGGCTCTCTCTCCTTGTGCAGAAACAACCCACTTCCTCTGCTCAGTCCCCCTCCCTTGCCTCTCCACCTGCCCCAGGAGGCTGCCAGCTTGCCTGCTTCTGTGCTGGGGTAACCTTTACTAAGCTCCCCCACCTCGGGAGTGCTGCTTCCAACCTGGATCCGTCTCTGTCTGAGGTGGCCCTCCCTTCCTCTAGCCGCTGGGGCTGAAGGGAAAAGGGTCAGCAACACCCACACCAAACCTGCTGGGTCCCGGTGACCCCCGAGCACACGCACGTGCACGAGTTTGGGGGCGACCGGCTCTGTTGACTCCGCTTGGCGATAAACAGACGTCATGGGGGCAGGTCTCCAGGACCGTCTTTTGAGGGGTGTGGGCCGGAGCCACTAAGCTTGACCTTAGCAGTAGGGAGCAAACCGCCTGTACCGGGTTCAGTCAAGCAGAGAGAGTGGGTGCCCGATCTGGTCCAGGTGTTAGTTTGAGGCCTCTGGCCTCACAGAGGTCTGCTCCCCCACTGCCCCCCGGTGGAATTCCCCTCCAGGTTGGAGAGAGGCCACCAGGGCCCCAGGGCATGCATCGATCTGAGCACCAAAGGTCGTGGGTGCGGGGCGTCTCTCACCTTCCATGGGTGGGGACCTCCCCTGAGCACCATCCATACTCACAGCGCCGATCGGGTGGGCTGTGGGGTCTGAGGGGTCCTGGTCAGAGAAGTAACCTCATACCTTGGTGGGGGCAGTGGGCTCTGGCCAGACCCTGGGCTAGGTGCCCAAGTCACGCTCTCCGCAGGAGACCCCGGGTCAGGGTCAGGGATGCCAACAGGTAGCTTGCGGCGAGGGAGACCTGGGAGGTGCAGCCCCGTCACCAGTGAAGTCAATGGACTGACAGTGACCTTGTGAGGACTGAACTCGCACATGTGTGGGGTCTTAGCAGAGAGGCGGGTGCACAAGAAGTCCTCTCTGGACCAGCCGCTGTCCCCACCGGCATGTATCTATGGGAAGGACTCATCCTGTGACCTGGATTCTCCAAGCGGATGCTTGCTTCTGTGAGCACATGTCAGAGGACTGCTCCCTGCCAGTTCCTGGTGGCTACCTTCTGTGTCCCAAGGCACTTCCCGGCAGGGAAACGTGGTCCCTGGGTCTGCTCTGGCTAAGACTCCTCCCTTGCATGGCATGGAGGTATGCGCCACCTCGTCACATCATTGCTGGGGCAGTTAGAGACGGGCTACAGAGGCCAGGGTCTGTCTGAGGGCCTTAGGCAGGTCCAGGAGTCCAGCGAGACCGCAAGCTAATTCCAGTTCTGTCTGGTTCCACAGAAACTCCACCCTTACGGCTCTCTCCTGCAGGAGATGGGGCCGGTCAACTCAACCAATGCCACCCAGGATAGAAGCTTTACCTCATCAGGACAGACTCTGATTGGCTGAGCAAACCCAAGGGCGGGACTCTGCTTCTGGCAACTTAACCCTTTCTTGGGCACCCCCTACCGCACAGGCACCCCACCTCAACTGGACCCAAAGTGAAGGACCAAGGTGGTGGGGCCAGAGCTGTCTGAAGGGAGTGACCCCACTGTGCATCCGAAAGACCACAGGGGCATGAGAAGCCCAGTGGGCATGCACAGCCTGGAGCTCAGACACTACCAAATGGAGGTGACTCCAGACCCGATGCCCTCAGGGAAGAAGGAGGAGAAATGGTGTCCAGGTGGTCCCCCAGGAGAAGGCCACCCACAATGGAGAACAGCACCCGGACCCGCGGCTACCAGAAGACATCTCTGCCCAGCCGGTCTTCATCTGTACCTGCTCAGCCGCCCCCTCCCTGGAGGCCTGGGGGCATTGCCTTCGTGCCAAGCTCTGTGCCCAGAGCTGGGGGAACTGCAGACACAGGACGTACAGGGCCTCCGCCCTCACCCAGATTCCCGCCCTAGGAATGGAACCAGCTGCAGGCAAATAGCACCAACCCGCCGCGCCCGCTCCCCAACAGGGCTGAGACCCTGGGGAAGAACAGGCCCCTTTCAGAGAGAACATTCTTGAGATTGCTCACCGGGGCCCATGGGAGAGGGGACAGGGCGTCTCCGAGAACCTGGTGTCCCTGCAGACACACACTGACAGGGGCAGAGCAGAAATGAGGCAGGCAGGGGCATGTGGAAGAGTGTGGCCGTGCCTGGAACAGCCTGTAGAGAACTCAGGTGGGGCAGGAGCTGGGGATGGAAGGGAGCCTGAAGGGCCGGAGGACCAGACGGGCAGGGAGGCAAGGGGGTAGGTGGTGGACCAGGTCCCCGTGGCTTTGGCAGGATACTTCCTTGCTTTCATTCTGGATAGGTTCAAAGCCACTGAAGGCTCCTGGGAAAGGAAGCCACAGAGTCCCCGCGTCTTTTGAGAAGTTCAGAGAGGAGCGAGGAGAGGGCCCAGGCGTGGGGGTCAAAGAGACCTCTTCCTGCTGTGGGAGGGCCCGCAGCAGCCCACCCTGGCGTGGCAGCTGGTGTGATGGGTCTGAGGACTGGGACCCTGGGATCCGAGAAGGCTCCTGGTCCAGGGAGAGCGATTCCTCGTCTCCATCACTTCCCCCGCCCCCGTGTCTTGCTCCCTTGGTGGGTGTTAGTCAGGATTCAGGCTTCTCTTCAGGAAGCCCCTTCTTGCCCTGATCTGGACTGAGGGCCAGTGGTGAGTTCTGGGAGTCAGGAGCAGTGGGTGTTCAGCCCGCCCTGCAGTGGGAAAGTTCAAAGCTCTGCGAGCCGTCGCCAGTGGGTGGGGTTGCCGGCACTGTCCCTTGTCCTGCTGTGCCAAGCTGGTGGCGGGCTCTGGGAACGGACTCGGCTTGCTTCCAGCAGGACCCCAAAGGGTCAGTGAGCGGGGCTGCGTCTGCTGATGGTCCTGCCAACTGGACTAGAGGATACCTACCAAGGGGCTAGTGATCAGAGCCCAGGGGCTCGCTCCCTGGTGCCCGCCTCAGCTGGAGTTCTCTCCTAAAGATCAAGACCAGAGGGCGGGAGGCCTGAGGGCATCATCTGAGCACCAGGACCCGGGCATAAGCCAGTGCCTGTAGGGTCATGGGGGCTCAGAGAGTCTGGGGAGAACCCTCCAGTGGGGGATATTCTGCTTTGAATCCTGTCCGACCTCCTCACTGTCTGTAGAGAGGGGCTCTTGTGCCCTTGTGAGCAGCTTTCTCAGCTACCTTGGCCATTTAAATCCCCACCAGGGGTGGTGGAGAAGAGAAGGCATCCCTTGCTACCCCCCTCCCTCTTCCTCCCTCCTCCCAGCCATGGAAAGAGCAGCCATCTGGGTTCAGGAGCCTCCCAGGGGATGGGCTATATCTGTCCATGTGTTCTCTGGCCAAACCCAGGGGCCGAGTGGTGCATGGCGGCATCTTTGCCAGCCAGGTCTCAGCTCCTGGGGTATGGTTCTGCGAGGCCAGGCTGCTGGGCCTGCACAGCCAAGACAGTGAAAGCACTTTCTGACTCCATCTGACTCCCGCACGGAATAGAATGTCATTAAAGGGGCACATGAGGCACAGCAGTGCTGCCTGTCTGGGAAAGTGGCAAGCTGGTCTCCTCCCACCTGGTGCCCCCTCCCGGCTGCTTCCTGTTCACTAGACGGGTGCCCAGGAGATGGAAGGAGAGCCAGAACACAGTCCCCCAGCCCTGGGCACAGGGCTGCTCCTGCCTGCACCCGGTGGGCCCCCTCACTGCTCTGCCCTGCGGCTGTGGTGATTCAGGGCACTGTCCCCACTCTGCCTTGCAAATCGATAAGGCAATTAATTTGGCTCCATGGCCTTGAGAAGATGAAATAGGAGCTGGGCAGCCTCTGCTTCTCTTCAGCCGCCCGGTCCATCCCAGCTGTCGGTGGAGACACAGGCTCCGAGAGTGCACTGGAGGGCCATAATCACGGGAAGCGCTGCCCGGCCCCTCCCTGCCCCATAAATCACTGTACGTGGCACACAATGGCCTTTTTCCTGGTGGGTCACTTGTCTCCGGTGGCTGTCTCGTGGGGGAAGGGCGGGGGGCCAGGAGCCGGGAGGATGGGAGCACAACCATTTATTGTTGGAAAAGGCCATCTGCGCATCTTAAATACAAAGCGCTCCCTTGAGCTCCCGCACACCCCCTGACCCCCCGTCTGCGTGTGTTCTTTTGCCTCTGAAAAAACCGGTCTTCTTCAGAAGGCTCCACCTCCCCCTTCAGCAGTCTCACCCTGGTCCTCTGCAGAGAGGTGGGGCCGGGCTGGGTGAGTCCTTGGGTCCTTGGGAGTTGGGGCAACCTGGACCAGTTGGAAAGAATGATGACATTTACGTAGGTGTGTCCTGTTTGTTTGTTTGCGTGTCTGTTGATCTCGATATTGCTCGTTCATCCTGCCATCAAAACCCTCATTTCTCACACCCCGCGCCAAGAGGGTTCGGCAAAGTGAGGGTGCAGGCTTCCTCAGTGCAGTGGGGGAGGGGCCCCAGGTATCCCTCTTCCTGTCCCCCCCCACCTCAACAATAAGAAACTCACCCAAGGTGACACAGCCAGGAGGTGGCCAGGGTCAGGCCCAGACAGTTGGTCCGAAGACCGTTTTCGCTTTCACATCCAAACAGGGGTGTATGTGGGCGGCGGGGTATATGCACATGCGCTGGGAGTTCACATTGCTAACATGCACATAACACGGCAAGTGTGTGGACTCCACAGAAAGGGGTCTGCACCGGAGATGGCTGGTGGGCTTGTCTCTGCCGCTCTCCTGTTCTCCTGCAGCCCTGGACCGCCCTCCCTAGCGTACGCCCCTCTAAGACCCCTGTGGAGGCTCTTGTCTTTGGAACCATGGTCAGCTTGTATTTTGCCGCAAGGTCAGCAGTCTGAGCCCACCAGCCACCTCGTGGGAGAGAGAGTTGGCCGTCTGCCTCCAGAAAGATGTCAGTTTGGAACCCCGGCCCCCGGGGGGTGGGGCAGTTCTGCAGAGTCCCTATGCTTTGCTTTCAACTCCACGGCCATGGGTTTTAGCCTCCCCCATCTCCCCACATCGGCCTGCACTGCCAGTTTGCATGCCCAGGCTGCCCACGCTGGGCTGTGTCCCCTTCTCCAAGCTCTCCCCGAGCATTCACATCTGTCTCTTCTGACCGGCGCTGCCCACCCTCCCGCACTTACTGCACGGCTGGGTGCGAGCCCTCTCGCCCCGCACCCCGTAGCCTTCCCTTCTCTGGGACACCTGGCTCAGGCCAGCATTGGAGCTCCTTGCTCTCCCCGTGACCCTTCCTGCCAGGCAGGTCTGTCCGACCGGCAAACTTGTCAGCTCCTTGGAAACTGGAGTTGGCCACGTATTTAAATCTTTGATTCCCGCATTGCCTGGACCTCGGTCGGTCGCTGTTGAATCTGTACGGTCGATCGGAGTTGAGCCAGTCCAGTTCAGCCCCTTCATGTCCTAGAACTGAGACGAAGAAATGAGTTCCGCCAAGGGAGCGTGAGGTGTCCGGCATCTTGGGCCGGGCTAGTGGCACAGCCAAGATTAGAACCCAAGTCTCCTGACTCTTGGCCATGCGGTTTTGCTGTTGTGCCCCAGCTTTTCAGAGACCTTGGTTTATTAAGCCGTGTGGCCAGGCTCCCTTTCAGGGTCATGGTCAACACATTCCCATGATGTCCCTTGAGCACCCTCGGAAGGGAAGGAGGCCTGATCAGAACCGCTCTGAGGGGTCTCTCCCGAAGTTTGTGGGACTCCTCTCTCCTGTGGCTCCCACCCCCACTGCTCTGAAAACCAGAACAGGGCTGGGAAAGGCCTTGGTCCAAACCCTGATTTTTCTGGTAACTCACTGTGTAACTTTGGACAGATTTCTTTTGCCTGACTGGCCATTAGTGTCTTTGCCAATAAAAATTAGAGCGTTGAACTAAACGGCCCACAGGAGGCCTCTAAAATAGCAGGAGACAAAGATAAATGCAAAATGACTACTCCCCTCATAGACAATGATGAAGACCTTGATCTGGACAAGAATTAGCTTGGTGCTTCTCCCAGCCATTGACTAAGACGTGGAGGAGGTTTCAAACCAAAACTGTCATGGGAGAGATGTCAGAGGGGAGAGGAGGCAGAGGTCAGACTCCTGTGCCCAACTGAAGGAAGGAAGATGACCTATTTCCACCTCCACCTTGAGATGAGAGTGCAGGAGTGGCATGTGTGCAGGTTGTACACCACTGGCCAACAGTCACCATGCACGCAGGACACAGATGTGTACTTAGGGTTTTTGTGCAGGAAGGGGTCACAGACACCCAAATTGCCAGTACTCTCCTGCCTCCTCCCACCCAAAGGGTTCCTTTCTGACTCTCCCCTGGGAGACCAGCACAAAGGACTTCCTAACCCAGTGTCTCCTGATGTCATGCCTGCCAGCCCCGCCTGCCAGGTGACAGACACTCTTTATAGGACATCGCACACATAGGTATGTAAGTGTGCTTTTGAACTTCTATGACTGCTGGCCTGTGGCCCAAAGCCAATTTTCAAGTGGGACTTTTAGTCCTCAATGAGCAAGATCTTTCATTTCTGGCTTCGCTTCAGCATCGACTTGATGGCAGTGAGAGCTTGTTGGTGTGTTTCTGGTGTTGTTAGAGGTCCGTCAGACCCTTCCCCAGAAGTTTCTGTGGATGCTCGTGGATTGTAACATCTGTCTTCTTGTCCTCTAACAGACAGCCTGTTCTCTTAAAAGATGTAGACCTCCATCCTATCGTGTGTGGGCTGCATTCTCCTTTGGCTCAAAGCGTCTTCTCATGGCACCTTGGCCACGTACGTGGTTTTCTGCCGCCTTTGGTGAAAGAGGGTCATGCAGGAAGCTGGCCCTCGTTGGTAACACAGTTTTCAAAGGGAAACCACATTCCAAGATCTATAATCAATGTGTAGAAGACCTCTGAAAGCCCCTCACCACCCCCCGCCACACACACACACACACACACACACACACACACACACACACGAAACCCAGCCAAAGGCTGAGAATATGTGTTCTTCCTTCGAGTGATGAGTTTGGGTAGAACCATAGTCAGAGACTCACTGCCGTCCAGGGGATCCCAACTTACAGTGACCCGGCAGGACAGAGCATTTCCGAGGCTGCAAGTCCTTCCGGTTTCAGGCAGCCTGATCTTTCTCACCTGGAGTGTCCAACCACCGACCTTGCCGGCCAGCAGTGCACCACTCACCCGCCCATGCCACCAGCACCGTAGAGCCTTTAACTCGGGAACTGAAAGGGATACGCCTCCCCACCCCCATGCCCCAGGTCCCTGGTTAGCAAGGCGATTCTCAGAAACACAGAGAGGCCGAGGGCACAGGGTCAGTTTGAGGCCCAGAAGTAGGACCCTGCGCCTGACTTAAGCCTAGTCGAGTGCTTCTCGGGCGGGCAGTGGCTTCTGAAGATGCTGCCAGCCACGGGGTGGGATGGGCCGCCCAGCTGGTCTCAGAGACAGTCTCACAGACTGTCTCCCTCCGGCCCAGGAAGTGTACGTCGCCACGCCGGCTGTGATGGAAACAGCCAGGCGTCGGGCCCGCTGATGGCGTGGGGAGGCCGTCTGGGCTGGGGATTCCTGGCTCCTCTCTCCCAGAGCAGCATGAATGGGGCAGCTGTGCTGTACCTGGAACTCGGGGATGCCAGCCCGGGAGGAGACGCTCCCTGTGCTCTGTGCTAAAAATAGCAACGGGACTAGGGCTGAGGGGGAGAGGAGGGGGGCCCCTCCGGGAGCTGGGTGGGGGTGCTGCTCTTCCTTCCTCTTCCTGCCCAGCCCCACAGATCCACCGACTTGGGTCTGGCAGGGTTCTGGAGCCCCCGCAACCACACCCTCTCCCCAGAAAGACCAGGAGGCCCCCAGAGTGGAAGGGACTGGCCAGTAGTTGCTGTGCCTGGGTGAAGGGTCCAAGATGGCCCGCTGCCGTTCTCCCGCTGTTTCGGCCGGGTGGATGGCGGCCTTGTGACTTTTCTCTCTTTCTCTGCTGCTCAGGGCCTGGGAACCCCTGGAGCCGGATGTGGGTGGGCTTCCTGCAGGTCAGGAGTCCCCGGTCAGTCTGCCCTCGAGCCTTGACCTCAACCAGGGAGGACCGGGCTTCCAGGACAGAGACCCTTCCTCTGCCTGCCCCCAGGCAGGAGCCCGAACCGACTCAGGGGGATGGGAGCCGGCAGGCAGGCAGGCAGGTCGGGGTGGGCTTACCAGCGGCCACCTAGCCTCTGTCACATGAAACAAGAGCATCTGTTCCACGGGGTTACTGTGACGGCGATGGAAGGAGATGGTGTGTGCGAAGCACCCAGGATCATGCCTGGCAGGTAGTAGGCACTCGGGAGTGGCTTACCTGGAGATCAAGTTGTGAGCACCTGCTTGGCACGCGCTCTGCAGGCCCTGTTTGGGGGGTGACCCAAGGCTGGTCTCTGTGATCATTGGCTCTTTGGAGGTATGGGGTTGTTGCAAAATCTTGTGAAGAAAACATTGCATTCGGATCAGGGGAAGAAAACGGGGCTCATTCTTGATCCCAGCCTCTAGGGATAGCCACTGTGCCCATTTGGGGGGTGTCTGAACCAGCGTGCACCTATGCACCTAAGTATCTTCCTTACAAATCAGGATCACCGATGTATACGCTCTCCTAACCTGCTTTTCTCCACCTGGCAATGTCGTGTATCCGTGTTTCCATGTGAATAAACCTTCTCCTACAACACAATCTCTGGTGCCTGCGGCATATTTCATTTGTGGAGCTGAAACCCGAGTTATGGAATTAATCTGCAGTCGTTCAAAGGCCCCCGGGTGGGCCACACGCTCAGATTGGTTCCAAGGTGTTTTATGGTCGAAGCAAACAAATAAGCACAAACCACAGAGATTCAAAATACTTGTCAGTGTCTCTTGGTATCTCCAGCCCCAAGTTAAATGCCTTACTAGGTATTTTTGGCCCACAACGAATATGTGGTACACGAGCAAGCATTTTGTTATGATGAGTACCCGATAGCAGACTTTTGGGGTTGAGGTATGTGTACGTGTTGTACATATAAAACAGTCGTCCTACCCATTGCCCAACTATTCTCCAGAAAGGTTGCACTAGTTTACAGTCTCACTTTCGGGGGACATGAGCCCCTCTCCGTTTTGTCTTGGACTTCAGCCCTGTGTCCTGGAACCCCTCAGTCTTGAGCCAAGAGAGACGGTTTCTGTACAGTAGTGCCTTTTTCCCTACACTCTCACCAATATTGTATGTCTGGGTTCATTTCTTCTCTTAGGAGAGATGCTGAAAAACCGAGAGGATGACTTCGCAAAGTTTGTTAAGCCCAGCGGAAGGTTTCCCTGCAGTCTTTCAAGCCCCACTCCCCTCTGGTATTTGTGTGCTTGTCAGCAGTTCATAGTGCTGCTTTTGAGAGTAGCCCATTCAAGTCTTTGGCCCATTTTCCTTTTCTTTGCAACCGCTTATTTTAGTAGACCTCGATGCCTGAGTCATTCATTTCCAGGAGACCCTTCCCAGTCATTCTTGGAACCTCCCAGATGTGGAAAGGTGCCTCCCCAGTGGGGCAGCTGACCACGAGGGAGACTGCGGCGTCAACATGGGAGCCACGACGAGTTCAGACCCAGTGGCTGTGGGGCAGTTGTCAATGAAACTACAGCTGGGTATCTGCTTCTGCAGTGGTTACCCAGCCCGACCCCCACCCCAAAGGGAATCGTCCTCGAGGTGCGGGCTGACACATGTGGACCGCTCTGTCTTGGCACAGGTGCTCCCCAGCCGGGCATTCTCCGGCAGCCTACTGACCACCGTGTGGCCTCCAATGGTCCTTAGGAACATACAGGACCAACCCTGATCCTATTTCCTGCCGCTGGCTATTGCGAGAGCCGGAAACGAGGATACTGGTGGAGCAGCAAAAGCGATGGTCGAAATGTTGCAAACATGATGAATTCCATTGTTTTCTCTCAAAGCTTCTACAGCCTGGTGTGTGTGTGTGCGTGCGCGCGTGAGAGAGAGAGAGAGAGAGAGAGAGAGAGAGAGAGAGAGGAGCATAAGCCAAGACAACACAGCCATGCCAGTTAATGGCGAGTTTCCGCACCTCTCGTTCAGAGATTCAGGCGTTGAATAGTCACAGGTGTTTCTTCCACGGACTTTCCATTCTCTTGGTTGTAAAATGAATGGGTGGACGATGGAGAATGGGTGACAGGACAGTCAAGTACCTATTAGAAAAGGCAAAAATGAAACCACAACCTCCATGGAAGACAGTAGTGTTTTAAGATAGACTTCATTTTAAAGAGTTTAAAGTTCACTGAAAAATGGGGCAGAAAATCCATGTTGTAGACCCAACCCCGATGTCTTCAAGTAGGCGGCACCTGCTGGGCTGCCCACGTCCAAGGTCTCTCACATCTCTGCTGGGCGGGATGCTGGTCTCACTGATTCCCGAGAGTCCTTCTCTTGTCAGAGGGGTTTATATCTATCAACTCCTTATTTTTCAGCTGTCTGGAACTACAGTTGTTTCAGTTTTATCTTGATATTTTATTAGTATATATTTAATTATTATGTCTGATATATTGTTTGGGTAGTCCTATTTGTTAATTAAAAAATGCATTTAGTTTGGGGCTGAGCCCTGGTGGTGTAGTGGTTGAGTGCGGGACTGCAGCCCACGGGCTTGGTGGTTCAAATCCAGCAGCAGCTCTCCAGGAACAAGGCTGGGTAGCTCCCACGACCACCAGAGGACAGTGATGCCCCCCAAAAAATTGCATTTAGTTTGATAGTTTCAGGGTTGAACAATATTTTTGATCAATTGATCTTCATGATTTATTATTATTATTTTTTATCCTTGAACATTTTCATGTTCCTGTTCTTGCTTTGGCATAGGCTATGAGGTTAATACTTTCCATTTCCCCCCATTGTTGGTTTCACTGTGTAGATGAGTATATTATATTAGAACAAGTACTGGCCTCATTAATTTTCTTTTTTTGAAAAAGTGGTTTTTTGGTGTTTTTTTTTTTTTCTGTGGCATCACCGCCCTAGTGGGAGTAGGAAGCCCAGCCTTGCTCCTGGAGAGCTGCTGTTGGATTTGAACTGCCAACCCTGTGGGCTGCAGTCCTGCACACAACCACTATGCCACCAGGGCTCAGCCCTTGTTTTTTTGTTTTTACTATTCTCCCATATTTAGTTTTTTTTGGGGGGGCATCACTGCTCTCCGGTGGTGGGAGTAGGAGGCCCAGCCCCACTGCTGGAATTGAACCTCCGTCCCAGTGGGCCGCAGTCCCACGCATAACTACTATGCCACCGGGGCTCAGCCCATATTTAGTTTTTCAAATGAACTTCAGAATAATTTTACTCAGTACACAGCTTCTTTTTTTAAAATTTATTTTTAGGCATCACTGCCCTCAGGTGGTGGGAGTAGGAGGCCCAGCCTTTGCTCCTGGGAGCTGGAATTGAACCTCCAACCCAGTGGGCCTCAGTCCTGTGCACAACCACTACGCCACCGGAGCTCAGCCCAGTACACAGCTTCTTGTTCTGCCCTAAAATGCCATTGACTTTTGATTTGGAATTATAGTGACTATATATATGTATACATACATATACACACAATATATATATATTTAAAAGAGCACTGACATCATTATAATAGTATCTTTTCAAAACTGTGTGTCTGTTCCCATGACTCTTATTATAATATTTTCCAAGCAAAGTTTAGAATATATGCATTTTTTTCACATAAGTCCAGATTACTTTTTGTTACACTTATTTCAGAAAATTTACATATGTTTTAATGGGGTAGGGACATTAAAAAAATCATTTTATTGGGGCTCATGATTCTTATCACAATCCTTACATCCATCTATTGTGTGTGAAGTACATCTGTACATTGGTTGCCCTCATCGCTCTCAAAACGTTTGCTTTCTACTTAAACCCTTGGTATCAGCTCCTCGTTTTCACCTCCTTCCCTGCTTCCCCCACCCTCATGGACCCTTGATAATTTATAAATTATTATTATTTTGTCACTTCGTCCACTGTCCAATGTCTCCCTTGACCCACTTCCTTGTTGTTCGTACCCCAGGGAGGAGGTTATATGTAGATCTTTATAATCGGTTCCCACTCTCTACTCCACCTTTCCTCCACCCTCCCAGTATCACCCCTCTCCCCACTGGTCCTGAAGGGATCATCTGTCTTGGAGTCCCCATGTTTCTAGCTCCTATCTGTACCAGTGTGCATCTACTGGATGTCTACCTGGATTTGTAAGGTAGAACTGGGATCATGATAGTGGGAAGGAGGAAGCATTTGAGAACGAGAGGGAAGTTGTATGTCTCATCGCTGCTACACTGCACCCTGACTGGCTCGTCTCCTGGGGTCAGACCTGCTTGGTCCAGGTCTTTCTCATGCACACATGTGGACAGAATGAACCTGCTCCCCTGCTTCCCGGCAAAGGGTGGAGGTTCAGGGTCACGCAGAGGTGCCTCGGCAGAAAGGTCTGGCATGATCTACTGTTGGAAAATCACCTGTTGAAGGTCCTGTGTAGCAGTTCTGCCCTGACAAACATGGATTTGTCACAAATTGGTGATACACGCACATATAAAACATTACACATAAATATCTGTAAGTCAAATTGAAAATAAAACCTTTCTAGGTGTTACAAAGATTTTTTTCCCACATCCATACAGGAAGATTTTCTCCCCTCTCTTTTTACTGGTCAATGGATCATAATTTATTTTATGACTCAGCAGTTGTTTTTAAATCTATTTTTAAATTTTAATAAATCATTTTATTGGGGGCTCTTATACCCGTTATAGCAATCCAAGCATCAATTGTATCCAACACATTTGTACCCATGTGGCCATCAGCATTTCCCAAACACCTTCCTTCCACTTGAACTCTTGTATCAGCTCCTCTTTTCACTCCTCCCTCCCACACCCTCCCACCGCGTGAACCCTTGGTGCTTTATACGCTGTCTGCTTTCCCCCCGTTTCTGTCGTTCGTCCCCCTGAGAGGGGTGGTGGCAATGTACGTCGATCATTGTGATCCGTCCCCCTTCCCCCCCTCCCCTCCACCTTCCTCCTACTCTCATGATATCGCGACTCTCATTAATGGCTGTTGTTTTTAAAGAAGAATTTGAAATTTCTAATTCGATGGGGTTTTGCATTTCAGATCGTCGTTATTTATTACCTATTCATTTTTAAACATGCTTCCTCCCACACACCTGTGGATTCGAATTTCCAGGAAGACTCGCCACGCACCCTTGTTGGAGTGTCAGAATATCCGTGTTGCTTTCAGCAGCTTAAACTACTTATTGACTCCTCCCACCTCTCCGTGCCCACCCCATAGCCCCCCCCCCCTTTCTCCCTCTTGTGACTTACCATCGTCTCTTTCACCCAAGCCACACCTGTGGCACCCTCTAGGCTGTTTCATCTTCCCACCCTCCGGAAACTATCCACATCTGTTTTCTTTGGTACGAAAGCCTTTGTCCTGATTTGTTCCCCTTTTCTTGGTCACCGTGGTCTCGAATCACAGGTGTCCTGTGGTGATTGGCTGGCAGTTTCCCTCAGCGCCCCCTTCTCCAGGTCCACGTTCCGGATGAGGCGCTCTGTGGTTCCCTCACTGTGCTGTTGAGAGGCAGTGAAGGTATTTTCCATGTTGGAAAATCGTAAGCAACGCAGCGATAAGCAGCCCAAGAAGGTGCTGGATGCTGCACACGGCTGCCCTTTGCATAGGCCGGGCCAGCACGCCCCTGTGCCCGGTGACTAGCAGCTCACACGCCTCCTCCCAGCAAAGGCAGGTCCGCGTTCCGTTCCCCTGCGCCCCACCGCTCCACGGGACATCCCTGCTGTTGCGGCTTTCGTTCTTTGTGGAGAGGAGAGAGGAAAAGCTAGATTTCACCTGATTTGCATCGGTGTGATTATTGGTGGGGCTGGCGCTGTGTTGACACTCACTGTTTGCATTATTTATTTCTTTGGCGTGCGCATCTACACCACTCGCCTTGCTGTCCAGAGGGGGCATTGATCTTCTTTGCCAGAGCTCTTCATATGGTTAGGACACTGACCATTTGCTTATTATTTAGGTTGCCAAGCACCACCACCCCCACTCCCCCACCCGGGTGTCACTTGACTTTTAACTTTGTGTATAGTCCATTCTAGTCTCTGTCCGTTTCACATGATTTTCACGGGGACATGCGTGTAGTCCGGTGTTTGTGAGTTCTTCTAGTTTCACTCTCCCTTCTAAGGCCCTTCCTCACCCAAGGTGGTCAAGGTGAATCTTGACGTTCTTTTCCCAATAGAGCAGCGGTTCTCAACCTTCCTCATGCCGCCGCCACCCTTTCATACAGTTTCTCATATGGTGGTGACCCCCCCCCACCCTAAACTTATTTTCGTTGCTACTTCATCCTTGTCATTTTGCTACTGCTTGACCCCCAAAGGGGTCACGACCCACAGGTTAAGAACCGCTGCTCTGGATGCTGCTTTTACCCCTTCCACGTGTTACATTTTGATGTCTGAGCTATCTGCAGTCACGTGAGTGTCTGCTGACTGGGAGAAGTCTCACTCAGCCATCCCACATTTTGGGGGGGAGGGGAGCAGTTTTTCCAGGACCTTCCTTTTCCTCCCTGATTAGAAATATGGCTTCATCGTTGACCAAACGGCCTCATGCCTCACATCGGGATTGGTGAACTCTCCCGGACACCCCCCCTCCCCACACACACACCTCAACACCCCGCTGCGTTTTCTTTCCCTGTATCGCACGAGCGGTCATCCCTGCAGCCCTCCTGTGAGGTGATGTCACAGCACTCTGCCGTGCCCGCCATGGACAGGCCTGAGCCCCTCCCCAAAGGGCTGGCATGTTGTGTGAAAAGGGAGAAAGGCCTGGCAAACCACTGACGAAAAGAAGCCGCCACGGACACACCCACGGAGCACAGAGAGGCTCTGACGTGCAGGAGGACGTCATCTCAGGACCACTCGGTGCGACTCACAGGCCACTGGCATGAAGCACCTGCCCCTCAGTCTTCTGAAGAGCTCCCTTGGAAGTGATGTGCCCCAGGTCTCCTGCTCCAGTGAAATTACTCCTCTCGCTCTCAGCCGGCCTGCACAGCCCCAGGGGGTGCACCCCACCTCTGGGGTATTGTCCAGGTCACCTGGACTCTGCATTCCAGATGGCCTCTGCCCTGAAACGCCGGTTCTGTTCCGTGTTCGGCATCGCACCCTTGAAATTGTTCGCGTCCAGCGTCCCCTGGGGCCCCAGGACTTAGGTTCAGGTCTCTTGACGCCTTGCAGCACCTGGTACACCAGACACATGCTGCCATGCTTGACTTCCCTGTTTTCATTCATTCTTGTCGGTCATTAAAAAAATCTCTCCCCTCCGCGCACCCCCCCCCACCGCCCTCAGAAAAGGGTCTGTGGGTGGTATGTTTTCTGAGCTCTCCCGTGTCTGAAAATACTCCCCCACTCTTCTGAGTCATGCCTGAGCTGAGCATTCTACACTGACAGCCTTTCTCCCCCACAGACGTGTGGTCTCTGAGCAGTGCCCTTGCCCACACTTGAGCCTCTAAGCATGCTTTATGGGCACAAAGAGGGCTTTCCTTTGCACCCTGGCAGCCCCACATCTAGTCTCCAGTTGGTTCTCTTTTGGATCAGGTCTTCTCTGGCCCCGAGGAGGGGAGACCTTGTGAAGACCCAAGGCCTCCCTTAGCTCAAGTATGTTGTGTGTTTGCTTTTGAAATGTTCTTCTGAGTGTCCCATTGTTTCTCCAAGTCTGGCTGCAGATGGTGTCATGCCTGCCATGCGTCCTACGAGAAATGGCAGCTAGGATTTACTGAGCACGCTTGCCTTGTGGGAGACGTGCAGTCTGCCCAACACCACTGTCTTTGCCCCCCCCCCCCCATTTTGTAGATGCGGAAACCAGGGAACGGAGAGGTTCTGCTCTGCCAGCTCTCACAGCTAGGAGGCACAGGCACCAGAGCTTTTGTCCATAGCCAGGACACTAGGCTCCCTGTCCGTCATGCCAACTCCCAAACCTGAGCCTGAGCCCAACAGTCTTCCGTGAACACACCCATGGCCGACAGCCAGAGGCTCGGTGCCATGCCCCGGGGGAGCAGCTGAGGGGCTGCCAATCCCACAGAGCATGGAATGGATGGGGAGCAAGGGACTGTCAAAGGGAAGGGCCCCCTCCCTTTCTTACTGCCTCGTTCCCCCCTCCCCCAGCTTCATCTCTGCTGCTGGGACAGCTGCGTGGCCTCCTCGTGGCTCTCTCGGCCAGTCCCTAGCCCTGCCCCTTAAGTGTCCTCTCCAAACAGTAGGCAACGTAGACCTCCCTGTAGTGCAGACTAGGCCTCCTGCCCGCTGCCCAGAGCTCTCTGAGCTTCTCACGGTCTGCAGGAGAAGCTCCAGGCTCTGCAGCTTGGTGTTGGAGAGCACCCACATCCTGTCACATCCGTTCCCCCATTTATGGACGATGACACTGAGCTGCATGTGCGAGTGGACACATGTTTTCAGAGTGCCGATGGTGCGCCAAGCACCGGGGACAGAGCCCGCGCTGGTCTCTCGCCTTCCAGGTGCGATTTGAGCCCAACTTAAACCCATTTCCGTCAGGAGGTGGCCTTTCTTGGGATAGTGTGGATGGTAGCCTTCGCCCATAGCTGGACCCTGGGACTTGATCAGCGCCACCAGGAACTGGCCGTGCACTCTCCTTCCCTCAGCTCCCTTCGTGGACGTGGGTGGCTGTCAGCAGAACTGGGCTTATGATCACCAATCAATGTTGGAGCGCCTGTCTACCCCCGTAGCCACAGAATGGGTTGAGCCCATGGAGTCAGCTGAGCCTGGAGGCACATGTGTGACCCTGGCACTAGGCCCCTGGTGCAGTCGGGAGTTACTCGTCATTGCAAGGTCAGCGGTTTGAAACCACCAGCTGCTCCTTGGGAGAAAAGTGAGGCTGTCTACTCCCACAGAGCTCTGGAGACCCACTGGGCAGTTCTCACATCACTGTGGGTCAGAATCCACTCGACGGCCATGAGTTTGATCCAGTCCAATCTAGAGTGCCCATCTAGAGGTGGGGAAACTGAGGCTCAGAGATGGGATGGGGTCTGCGACCCCATTCTTGCAGAGAACAGGAGCAGGGCCAGTCCTTCAGTCCAGTCTTCCTGCCCAAGCTTGCATCTTGATGCTCTGGCCCAGCCCTCAACAGCTGCAACGGACACCACGCTGCGACGAACTTTCAGGAGGGTGTGCACAGTCTGCGCTTAGCAGTCAGCGCTGCCTGGTCCGCCCCGCGTCTCTGAGTCAGGGCTCGGGGATGAGCGCTTCCCAGGAACTCCTGCTGTCAGGGAGGGGACGGCCTGGCCCTGGAGTTGGCACCAGCACTGGAGGTCCAGGATTGCTCCCAACAGCCTGAAATCTTAGGCCAGCATGTGGCCGGCTGGACGGGAGCCAGGGAGGGAGGCAGCCATGGCTCTTGGCCACCCCCGGCTGCGGCAGCTGCCCAAGGTCAAGTGGATGAGCTGGGAGCCATTGGGACATGCTCTCCAGTCGGCAGCAGTCCTGAGGGTCAACTCTGCAGGAGGACCGTGGTAACCAGTGCCCGTGGGCTTCTCCAGGCTTCCGAAGAGCCACAAGACAAGGGCAGGGACCCTGAAGGGGTGTGGGGTTGGGCATAGAGCTTAAGGGCTCCGAGCATCTGCTGTGGGTCAGACTGCCTGCTTTGTCGATTTCTAGATCCTCTGGTCAGAAGCGCTCCTCACCTCAGTTTTCTCGCCTGCAGAGTGGGGACAGGGAAAGGCTCAGGGTCTTCAGCTATCAGAGGGATACTGTGACACCCCCTTTCCACTTGCCCCCCCCCCCCGAGGGTGTGAGGCAGATCAAAACAAAAACCTGGGAATGACAGTTGTCGGCAAGGTTGTGGGGACCTTCCCCTGCTGCTGGAGGCATTTCAGAGTGGTGTGGCGTGGGGGCATCAAGTGTGCCAGCTCCCCTCCCAACCCAGCAAATTTCACTCCTCCCTGCGTACCCACCCAGATTCGAAGACAGCCTCGGCCAGAGACCGGGGCACCACGCTCACTGCAGCCGTCATCGCAAGAGCCGAAGGGTGCTAACAGCAGAAACAGCCAGCCACAGAGATGTGGCGGCAGTGCACCGGGGAACCCGGCTTATCCCATCCCAGTGGAGCCCCGGCCTGATGCAGGCAGCTCCCCCCCAGAGCTCAAAGACGTGACGCTGAGCCCGGGAAGCCCAGGGCAGGAAGACAGACGCTGCCTGACCCCCCTGACCTACAGAGGCCGGAAACGGCAAAGACGAGGCTCATTCGTGGTTACAAGAATAACTGCTCATTATCGGTTCTTAGTGATGGCTAAGCCTTGATGAAACGCCACCAGCGAGGACCACAATAAAAACAGTGATTAAGGGCAGGGCTGCTCCGCCGAGGACTGTGATTGCCGCCGCCGCCGTGAGTTGTGGCCCCGTGAAAGCTGCACGATGGGATCGATCTGCAACAACGACAACCACCAAACACTGCTCAGGCAACACGCCAGATGCTGCACGGGGTCTGGTTCGTTGTTTTCAAGACTTGGGGTGGGGGGTGGGTCATGGTTTCAGGAGGCATCCCGCTTAATTCGCCGCACACCACAATCCAGGCTTTTGTCCTCCCTCCAAGTTTGCGGTGTAGAGCCTGGCCTCTGAAAACTTGCCAGCACCCACCCACAGCCCCATAATTGGTCTCTATTCACCTGGAAGAAAGAACCAGAAGGGGGAGGAGGATGTGGACTGGCTCGGCCATGGCTTGCCCCCATAAAGACCATGAAGCCCCGAGGCCGTAGTGGGTTACCAGGTGGGATGCTCACTGCAAGCTCAGTTGTTCCAATCCACCAGCTGCTCCCCGAGGGGAAGATGAGGGTTTCTGCTCCCGGAAAGATGTGTAGCCTGGGGAGCCCACGGGCTCCACTGTACCCTGTAGGGTCATGAGGGGTCAGAATCCCCCTGGTGGCGGCAGGGAGCTGTGTTTGCGTCTTCTTCTTCCCCGGGACCCCCACTCCTCAGCCTCATTTTCAAGGCCAGAGGGGTGAAGGAACTTGCCCTGGGTCCCACAGGCTGCAAGCACCCCCTCCCCCCGCCCCCGCCCCAGCCCGTGAGACCTGCCCTGGTTGCCTCACTCCACCTCTTGGCACATGTGCATGATAAACAAGGTTTGTGCCACCAGGAAGGGTGAGGTCCACACCCTGAGCAAAGCAGCAGGAGAATGCGTCCCTGGCCCGGCCCGGTCCAGGTCACAGGGGCCAGGACATGGCAGGAAGGTTCCCGCCGGCAGCGGGGCTGCTGCTCTCTGGTAGTCTCCTGCACACAGTAGGGCCTTGGTAGTTACGGAAACAATACAAGGATGCTTCCTGGCTGACTCTTGGTGGCCACGGCCTTTCTGTGCCATCTCTAGGTCCTGAGAAGACCGAGGGGGTTTGCCTGGAGCTCTCCACGCATGTGAGCAGACTGAAAGCGTGGGTGGGGGTGGGGGTGGGTGTCTGCAGTTTCTGAGAGTAACCTGGGGAGTCACCCTTGTGTGGGCCCAGTTGGGGCAGGGCTTCAGGGCTCTGTTGGAGGTGAGCCCCATGTGGATCCACCATAGGGCAATGGGGGCCTGTGGTGATGTGTGCTCTGGAGTTCTGCTCATCCCCCTGACTGGGGCCCAGATCCCGTCTGCATAGAGGTACTCTTCCTGGACTTTGGACCCCCAGCATGGGGATGCTCACTAGTCATGGGCAAGGACCCTTCTGCCTTTGAGGTGGGGACCACCCCCAGCGGACTGTGCCCCGTGGAATCTTGCTCACGGGGGAGTTGGCGTGGGTTGTGGCCCCCAAGCCTGATTGTATTCGGCTTCATGTGGCAGAGATGTGAGTGAAGCAGGGAATGCCTCCCTGTCTTGGGGTGTGTATGCGTGTGGGGGAGGAGAGTGAGGGGGGGAGGGGTGCTGCAGGGGTGGCCCATCCCTGGCATCCGTGCCTCCCCCCTAGGGACCTTTCTGGAGCCTTGGGCTCTGCCTTGGCTTGTTGTTTTTTTTTCCAAAAATGGGAGAAGCCCTGCACAATGGCTCCTGCTGCCGCCTCCCCGCCCCCAGCTGCTCATCCTAGCCTTGGCTGGTGTGACTGTGAGTGAGCTTGCCTGTGCTGCTGGACTGTTCAGCCAGCCAGTGGGCTAGTCAGTCTTGTTCAGTGGTGCAGGACAGAACAGAGTGGGAAGCAGACTGGGCCTGGCCCTTCGCTGAGCACTTGCTGGAGTGAGCCTTCGATTGGGCTTCACGACCGCTCCATGCCCCTATTTACCCACCCACAAAGTGGGGTGCCGGAGATGGTGCCGCAGAAGGTTGCTCAGAAGAGGGCGTGGTACCCCCGACTCATTGGGCCCTGCTTAGAACAGTGCTGGCACCATGCTCAAAACTCAGGCCCCCTGCTGTGTAGGCTCAACCCCGAACTACAGTGAGCCCACAGCCCAGAACAGAGCCTGCCCTGTGCGTTTGGGAGACTGTAGGAACAGAAGCCTCCTCTTTTTCCCACAGGGTGGTGGCGGCGGCGGCGGGGAGAGTCAAACTGTTGACCTTGGCAGCTGGCAGCCCTGCATAACGCTCTGTCCCCAGGGCTTCTAGGTGCTGGCATCTAGGGCAGGTCAATCATGTGTCTGATGAATGAGCTGGGAGGGTCATTAGGTGGAATCCAGGCTCTCCGTGTCCAGGACCTGACTCCTGTGGCCTGTGTTCCACCCATGTCTCCCCAGTCCCTGGGTCCAGGCCCCCCTGGACAGCTCGCAGTGCTGTGATGCAGTGCTATGATGTCTGCAACTCAGAAGAGACATTGGAAGGGGTCACGACTGTGGTTTGGGGACCCCGGGCCCCGACAAGCTCCACAGGCTCTCTGCTTGCTCGGGAAAACTGCTTCCCCTCTCTGGACCCTGGTCTCACGGGCTGTGAGGTACAGCTCTGGCCTGGGAGTTCACTGTTGACACTGTTGGTGTCACTCCCCTCGTGCCCAAGACTGGGCTCACCCACCCAGCTGACTGGTGCTTGGAGAGCAGGGCTGCAGAAGGCACTAGCAGGCCTGCCTTGGGCCCTGGAGACTCTCCTCGCCAGGCCTGGCACGCCCGTGGGCCTCGGCCTTGAGGGGCTCTCCCTCATTCTCCCCTTGCTCTGAGCATCGGTGAGCAGATTCTGGACCAATCTGGACCCGGCACTCTAAATCAGCAGGGCCTCTTTGTCTGCCACAGCACAGTGTCTGACTATGGATCGCTGAGCTTACTGTGGGGTTGGTATCAGCTCCCCTGCCTGTTGTGACAGCCTGGGGCGGGGGGTGGGGTGCAGGACCCTGGTGTGTCCTGCTCTCCACTACCACCCAGGAGCTGGTGCCACACCTGACACGCAGTCGGTGCTGCAGGACTGGCTATGGCTAGACACAAGGGGAAGCCCACTGAAAGTCCACAGGCCCCAGGAGCCCCATGTTTGGGCTCTCCACCCCAAGGAGGCGTTCCCCGAGTGCCAGAAAGTCCACTCTGAGAATTGGACTGTCCCACTGGGCTTGGCCAGTGTCCTCTTCCCCCCCACCCCCCTACCTCACCCCCAGCACCGGCCATCTCCTAGCATTCACCTCCTCTCTTTCCCAGGAGCCTGCAGGATGACAGCCTGGTGCTGCCCCGGGGAGAAGGCCGAGCAGGCTGGAGCTTGTCAGGAACCTGCTGTGCTGAGGGCTATTCTGGGCTGGCCCTGATAGAGAGGTTTTCTTTGGCCAATGTGTTTGCACGCGCTGGTGTATGTGTGGGAGAGACAGGGCGAGGGCAGGGAGACCGGCAGAGACAGACACATTGGCACGGTGATAGGGAGTGTATACCGGGCCGGGGACAGCTGGCACTACAGCGCAGGGTGGCCAGGGCATGGTTGGGGGAAGAGGAGGAAGGAGCACCTCCTCCTGCCTGGCTTTCTTTTCCTGTGCCTGTGTCCCTGGCGACCTGCCCCTTAGAAAGTGAAGGTGTGAGACTGGAGCTGGCCGTGGGATGGGCACCCTGTCCCCCGCCCCCCAACCCGGGCCCTGGACACAGCCCGGGGTGGCACAGCCACCTCAGAAGAAGAGCCCCGGAGACCACCAGTGCAGTGCCAGAGCGGGGCCTTGAGCAAGCAGAGCCCCTTTCTGCAGGGCTGGGGCCGTGCGGTGGTCACGGAGGGCTGAATGGGCGACTGGGGGGTCGCAGACAAGGCTCTCAGGACAGTGCCCAGCACCGAGTGAGCGCCTGCTCGAGAAAGGACAGCCCAGAGCCTCCCCGTGCTCAATCCTCTGTGAATGCCCCCTCCTACGGGTGGGCTGCCCATCTTTACAGATGAGAAGCCAAGGCTCAGAGCGGGTCAGGCCCGTGTTCAGGGACACTCAACCCAACGGTGCTGGAGCTGGAGTTCCAACTGTGGCCTTCACCTTACAGCCAGTGCTCTCCCCCACCCCCACCCCCACCCCCACCCCACGGCACTGGCCCCTGCCTCCTCCACCGTCTCTAGGATCCTCATTTCCAATGCGGCCCTGGCACTTGGGCTGTTGTACATCATTGGGGTGCAGGGAGGGTGTCCCCAGCTCTGTGTTCATCTCAGACTCCCCAGAGTTTGGCAGGAGAAGTCATCGTGGGTCCGCTGGGCCGGATGGTGTGGGGAAGTGATAGGGTAGCCATACCCCCACCCCAAGGCGGGAGGGCAGTGGCCAGGCATCTCAGAGCCAGCCGGAGTTGGCTGCAGGACCCTGGGTTACATGGCAGCCGCCCACTGGGATGAGAGCGCGTGGGGGTGGGGGTGTGACAGGGGAGCCTCCGTGATTGGCTCTGTCCTTCTAGGGAGCGGCGGCTGCCCGCCCGGCTGGCTGGAGGCAGCGGCAGGCAGCGGAATTACACTGCCCCAGCCCAGAGCTCTTCAAAGGAGCGTGGGGTGGAGCAGGGCCGGGTGCCCCCACTTCCCACCTCCAGATGAACCTCTCGCCTCCCCCCACAGCAGCACCTCTGGGGCCAGCGCTGCCCCCTGGGCCAGCTGGGTGGCCCATGCCGTTGAGCCCGTGAGCGGGCTGATGGAGGGGCTGGAGTTGCAACTAGCCGAGGACTCCCTTCCTGGATGAAAGTGGTTTGGGAAAACCAGAGTTTTCCCGTGGATGGAAGAAAGAAACGCAGCCTCTCTCCAGAGTGGCGGCAGCCGGCAGCTGGACAGGGTGTGTGTTTGGGAAGGGAGCTGGGGGAGGAGAAGAAGGAGGGGGTGGTGGAGGAGGAGGGAGGGGAGGAGGAGGAGGAGGGACGGGTGATGCAAGGATTTTGAAAACGCTACCTAGATGTGGGAGGTAGAACCTGGTCAATTGGCTCCGCTTTCCCCAGCAGGTATGGCTCCCCGGGGGAACTTGGGCAAGTCCATAAATAGCTCTGCTGACACAAAGGAGCTCTGTCTGGGGAAGGCAGGCACTTGACACGGCCGCCAGGAACTGTCAGAGCCACGGCTGCCCGCCCGCCGGCTTGCAGGAAGAGCCCGGTGGAGACCCAGGCAGGCGGGCGGGCAGGAGCGGCAGCCAGGAGTCGCCCGGGTCCTTGCTCGAGCGCACTGGGTAGGTGACTTGGTGACGGGGCGTGTATGTGGTGGGCGGGAGGCTCTTGTCCAAGCTAGCCCGTGCCCCTGCTTCTATTGTGTCTTTCTCCGGGCAGCCATTGATAGGCATGTTGCAGTCAAACCGTTTGCATTCTGCTGCGAGATGGCATTGTGTGTGTGTGTGTGTGTGTGTGTGTGTGTGT
>PVJH01030964.1:0-24289 GCA_004026705.1 Nesogale talazaci
AGTTGGCTGTTTCACCCCATTTTTAGCCTTTTTTCAAAGCTGCTGCTCCCTTGACAACAATGTTCTTCCTCCTGCTGGCATTAGCCTTTCCTTGTGAGACGCAGGTCAGTGACTCAGATTCACACTTGGCAGTACTATTGGTGTGGCCATACTTGCTTGCGCTGTGCCCTGCTGGAAGGGAAGAGCCGCTATGGTTCTCTCTGTAAGCCCAGTATATTAGAGTTCCCAATGTAAGATGCAGATGGTCAATATGTGTGCCAAGGTTTTTAATTTGCAGCACTGGAAAACTTGTACATGAGATGGGTACCTGAGCTTTGGGTGGCATTTGTCCCCTAGACAGCCCACTACAAATTTCACTGCCCTACACATAGCTTTTCTAATTAAGGGGCTTCTGCCACCTGACACGGTAAAATTTTTAAAAAGCATTTTACTGGGAGCTCGTACAACTCATTCATAGATCACATCCTTCGTGTCAAGCACATTTGTTGCTATCATCAAAACATTGTCTACTTGAGTCCTTGGGTTATTTTTTCTTCTCTCTCTCTACATTTTAAATTCTTACAAAAGCACCATGTGGTTATATAAGAAATACTTAGAAAATATTAGAAAAGGGCTTCAAAAGTTTTATGGGAAAGAATTTTTTTTAATCCCTGCCCCGGGAAAGAAAAATTTTAAGTAAAAATAGGTAAATTTTGTCCATGAACTTTTGAAACCCACTCATTGGTTAAAAAGAAACAAAAAGGAAGCCCAGGGAGAGGGAAGAAAACAAATGAGCTGATAACAAGGAGTCAAGTAAAAAATGTTCTGAAAAGGATCATGGCAACTTAGTACAAATGTGCTTGACACAATGGATGTACGGATTGTTAAAATCCCCCCAGTACAATGGGTTTTTTTTTTAAGTTCAACATCCATAATGTTAATATTTCATGAAGGATCTGTTTGGGACTAGGAATACTGTTTAAGAGTGATGTGTATAAGTTTTGTTGACCCTTAAAGGTTGAATTTATGAAAAGGAAAAAGATCTTGATGTGATTTTTCAGCTTTATTGGCAAGTGGGAAAAATGTGAGTGCATAGTATTTTAAACTAAATATTAAACTAAAATACAAATAGCCGGGCTGAACCCTGGTGGCGTAGTGGTTGAGTACGGGACTGTAGCCTATTGGGTTGGGAGTTCAAATCCAGCAGCAGCTCTCCAGGCTGGGCCTCCTACTCCCACCAGAGGGCAGTGATGCCAAAAATATAAAATAGCCATATGTTAAAGAGTTAGGCAACACATTTTTTTTTAATGTGCCTTATAAGATTTAAGTAGAAGAGAAGTCTCAAGTCAGTCTAGATACTTTTCAAATGCATGCTGTCAAGAACTTAGCTGTGTTTCCTAGAGACCAAGGTTTATATACAGGAGGGAAAAATCATTGTCCTTGTTCACTGCCGAGCAGGGCCACCCTGTAGGTTAGGTGAAAAGGTCAGTTGAGAAGTCAGGAGTTGAACTTACCACTGCTTCCACAAAACTCATCTGAACTGAATTTTGTTGTATTAAGACTTTGAAACTCCCTCTAATCTAATAAGCCTTCCCCAGTTCCTCTAGTGTTAGGGATGTGGCAGTTGGCCCCTCCAGCCTGGCATGCACCTCGCAGACCTATATAGGAAAGTAAGGTTTGGCCAGTTCAGCTTATTGAAAACAAGCCTTGAAAAGTAAATTTGGATTTTTTTAAAAATGGTTTCTCATGATACCCCTGTTATGAGAGACATGCCTGGACAGGTGCATTTTATGCTGTCTGAATTGAAATTCACAAATGTTAACATTGAAATGAGCGGACTCACAGCTTGGGTGCTTCTTGGTTACCAGCGTGTGGCATACACTCCAATGTCCACTCAGTGATACTGAAGAATGCTCAGTCTTCCACTGAGTTTTATTTTCATCTCTAAGATGAGGTCAGTGATGCTTTGTGCACTGGGATTTTCCTAACAAGTTGCTAAAGGGATGCTCCCGGTCTCACCCATCCTCTTCACAATTCGTTTTTATCCATTTCTCGACTTCAGACCTGACTCATGGAAGCACAGTGTATTTATATTTTTTCCCAGCTTCCAGCATACTTAAATTTAACTGTGGTGGGTAGTGGGATAATTCATAATGTATGAATTTTCACGAAAGCTTTTGTTTCTGCTAATGTAAATACTTAGTGTTAGGTTATCACCTATAATATAGAGAGAATATAATATAGAGAGAATGTATAGAATAATTATTTAAACACTTAAATTATGTACCAAGGTATTTTCTCTTTTAAATTAAATCTTCACCGGGGACAGGTGCTATCGCTATTGTATATGCCTGAACTGAGTCACACGTCTATCATTACTCCCGGAGTAAAACTACTTCACCATACATCTTTGTAAGCATTTGTAAAGCTGGCGAGTCGGTGCTTCAAAAGAGTCAAACTGGCGATTATGTAAAAGGTATACAATTTAAAGTGGTTGGACTTGACAGAATAGTATTGGGCTTATGCTCGTGTGGTAGAATAGTGGTTGAAGCCCTTACATATCATATTTGCAACATAAACGCCATGGTAGCAGAGTAGATTATGAGTTGGGCTGTGAGCCACAAGGACAGCAGTTGAAAATCAGTTACCCTTTAGAGCGGCGGTTCTCCACCTTCCTTTACAGTTCAATTGTGATGACCCCCAAACCATAAAAAATTTGTGTTGCTGTAATTCATAGCTGTAATTTTGCTACCGTTCGGATTCTGGTGACTCACAGATTGAGAACCACCACCTCAGAAGAAAGGTGAAGCTCCTAATCCCATAAAGAGTTGGGTCTCAGAAACCACAAGGGCAGTGCTACACTGCCCTGTGACGTCACCGTGAACGATCAGCGACTGGATGGCAGTGTTGCTTTTGTGTTCAGTATATATATGTGTGTATATACCAGAAATATGTAAGACTTGTCCACTGATGTGGTTGGTAGAAAGGCGATAGAAACTACATAAAATTACATTCACGGCAAAAAAGGCTGCAAGGGTCATCACTTTCTAGCAGTGTCACACAGGCATGTCTCTTCATTTCCAACTCGTCCCCTGCGAATCATGTTCCCACACTACCTGGAACACTTCCTATTACCAGAGCACAACTTTTAGAGATACTGTGGTACCTTCCTGTAACTTAAATGGGAAACCAAGGAGAATTCCTTATTCTTTACAGGCATTATAAACGGACTGTTGAACTTGTCTGTTACAGTACCATGTCAGCACACCCTCAGGAAGATGAAAACAAAAAGCCAGTAAAGCTTCTTTACTTGGAAGTGACACAAGTTTTATCTCCCCATGGTGACTGGCGGGATGGCACTCAACGGCCCTTTTGGCTTAGCAAGCTTCACATTAGGGTGTACTTTGAAAAGGAGCTTGTTAAAACTTGGGAAATGTTGTAAGGACCTCTATTTTGTAGGCATGAACGTTTTAAGCGGGGAGTGCTGATGGCACAGTGGCTGACGTGTTGGTTGCTAACCCTGTTTTGGGTTGCTATGAGTCAGGCAGAGTGGCATTGTGTTCATTTTTGTTTTTCATGTTTAAGCAATGCATATTGCATATGAAGACCTTAATACAGATTGAGGGTAACATTGAATTTTTCTGGTTCTGTGACCTTATTTCCCTGCTAACCCCCCATAGTCTTAAAGTAAGATGAAGACTTGAACCCAAGTGTAAAATTTTGTTGAGTGTGCCCATGAAAATACTTACTTGGCTTGGATAGTTATTACAACAAGGTTTATCCTGTGGAGACTTAAGCTTATTGTTTTCTCAAAGGCTTTCAAAGTATTCTGAGTGATAAACAATGAATGGTGGCTACAGGAGATTGTGACCTACTATATTTAAAGATTGGCATAGTGCAATTAACTTTTCCAATATATTTTCACTTATTTAAACTGGCCCTAAAGTGTTATGTGCGCGCGCCCTGCCCCCCGTTAAGTTGATGGTCCTGCAGTTTGCAGACGAGAGCACTGCATCACAAGAGCGTAAGGCAGAATGCTAAGGTGTTCCTTACAGGGTGTCCTGTCCTTGCCTTTTAGGCACGCAAGGAGTTGCGCCTGGTCCTGTGATTGGTCTCCAAGCACCGTCTACTGGACTTCTTGGTGCCCGCCCTGGCCTGATCCCGCTCCAGCGCCCACCAGGAATGCCTCCCCCTCATCTCCAGCGATTTCCTCTGATGCCACCGCGCCCCATGCCCCCGCATATGATGCACCGAGGCCCCCCACCAGGACCAGGAGGCTTTGGGATGCCTCCACCTCACGGAATGAAAGGTCCCTTTCCACCTCATGGCCCCTTTGTTAGGCCGGGGGGAATGCCAGGGCTTGGGGGCCCAGGCCCAGGCCCAGGCGGCCCCGAAGACAGAGATGGAAGGCAGCAGCCGCCCCCGCAGCAGCAGCAGCCGCCGCCACAGCAGCCGCCGCCACAGCCGCCGCCACCATCCCAGCAGCCGCCTCCGCCCTCGCAGCAGCCACCACAGCCGTTTAGAAACGATAATAGGCAGCCGTTCAATTCAGGTAGAGATCAAGAAAGGTTTGGAAGACGAGCCTTTGGAAATAGGGTGGAGAATGACCGGGAACGATATGGGAACCGTAATGAAGAGAGAGAGAATAGTAATCGTGAAAGGAGAGATTGGGGGAGGAGGAGCCCTGACCGAGACAGGCACAGAGACTTGGAAGAGAGGAATAGACGCTCTAGTGGGCATCGAGACCGCGAGAGAGATTCTAGAGACAGAGAGTCACGTAGAGAGAAAGAGGAAACGCGAGGAAAGGACAAGCCTGAGGTGACTGACAGGGCAGGGAGTAACAAAGCCGCCGAGTCTCCCGTTAGCCAAGTGGGAAACGTAGACGCCGTTTCAGAACTTAACAAGGGCGAGGCCGAGGCACCAGTAAAGCCTCCGGAAGAGTCACCTGCCGAGGCTACCTCATCGGCTGAAGCTGGCAAGGATTCCGGCTCGGCAGCAGAGGCCCCTCGCTGAGGCCGGGACTTCCCGAACGAGCGGGACCGGGACCCTCGGAGCGTGTGCGTGAGGTGTACAGATGCTGTATTATATTCGCTCCTGCTCTGTCACAGCCCTGCAGTAGTTGGTGGGGAGTTGTAAGCAATTTGATTGCTTCCCTTCTATTTAAAAATAGCCACAAAATAACAAACAAAAAAAAAAAACACCTGAAAATATGAATAAATGACCCTTTTGCTGTAACTTTTTAAAAGTTTTGACTTTAAAAAGTTTACAAACCGTAATTAGAAGTGCTATTTTTTTTTTTTAATTTAAGACAAGGTAAAGGTGAAAGCTCCTCAAAACCATAGGGATGTTTTTAATAAACTCTATTTTCGTAACAAACTTTAATGTGTGCTATTCTTCCTACACTGCATTAAGGTGGAAAAAGATTGTTCACCATCAAAGTTTGGCTGTTAATACTTAAGTCTAAATTAGACTAAGATGAAAATAGACATCTTTATACTCATTTGTAATACTTTTGAATTTCAACATTTCATTCAAAGGGTAAAATGTTGGTGGTTTTGATGTTAAATGAAAAGTTCCTTGTTGGTGTTTGTATTTCAATTAATTTCAGTAGGGGTGAGCTCTCCCCCCGCCCGCCACCCCGCCCCCACTGAGTTTGTGGTAAATGTTGTCCTGATTTGTACAGAAATTTTCCCAGGGTGAAGGGAAGTTGGATCCCATGGTTACAATGTACTGTAAACTGATTACCTGGGCATTATTTACTTAGAAGACTGGGGCTTTTTTTAACTTTTTTTTTTAAGAAATGAAGGTTAATATTTACAACCAAAAAGCTCTTTTGTCATGTATCTAAGGACTTTAATGCAACCAACTGTTTCCAATGAGCCTTGCCTGTTGCCTTCTTTTTTTTTTTTTTTTTAAACTCCCCTCCTGGGCAGAAGTAGCCTGAACTTTTAAAAACACTTTGCTTAAAATTGTTGGATTAATGATGGGGGAACGAACTTACAGGTCATCCAGTAATGCTTATAGGAAGACGTTCCAAGCCACATCAAGCCTTTTAGGATGGAAAAGCTGTTAGAACTGCTTACCCAGTGCCAAGAAATTTCCAATTTTATGGCCTTAAAATTAAATGGCGTCGTTAAGTTGCTGGCTGTGAGACTTGCAAACAAGGACAGATGCGGCTATGGTAAAACCTTTAAGAGCCAGGTTCTATTGCTGAGGCGACCCCCAACTTGCCATCATGCTCGGGTGAAGCTGCGTTGTTGCTCCGGCTTTTAATCCGGTCTCAACCTCACACTGCATCCTCGAGGAAGAAACCGTCTGTGTGTAGACCGCAGGGACAAGCGGCACCCATTTCCAGTTAAAAGTACTGAAGACGCCCTCACCCCTATCAAAACGCCTTCTTAGGCTGTCACAGATGAATCCTTGTGGGGGGAGCTTTTCACGGTAACAAGTGATTAGTAGGGGTGTTCAATGCCATTTTTACCCAAAATGGCCATTTTAATTATAAATTATTCTTTCTCACCAACTGAAATTTTTGACAATACTACAAATGCCTCCCCAATTATGCTTTCCTCTTGAATTAAATAGATTTTGATAATGTACATATATACATTTATATTAGTCATCGGGACTATCGCTCACTCCTGACAATAACAAAAATAAAAATCTGAATTTCTCAGCTGAACAAATAGCTGTGAACAGGTCTGAAATTTAGAATTTAGAATTCGCTCACAGGTAATACTCATAACAAGATGTGTGAAGCCTTAAACATGTTTTCAATGGTCAGAGCCATTGAACATTTTTCTCAAATCCATGTCATATGGCCTAGTTCTGTAAAGGACTTATCTGAAAGATTTTGCCAGCCTCTACTTTCAATATAAATACAGTCACATCTTCAAAAGTGGATTATGCCGTTTTGTTTGGCAGGTAGGTAAGTTACTATTCTTAACTAATTCAGGGTTAGAACTTGAGTTTTACAGTATAAAAGGGCTTTTATTTACACTGTAGCATATTTTTAAAAAATAAAGTGGATGCCCCCCCCCAAAAAAAAAATAAAGTGGAAAACCACCTTAATTTTGCTGCAATTTGACAAGGAGAGACATTTATTTCCATGATCAAATAGGTCAGGTTCCATCTTCGCTAAAAGACCGGTTAGACTTGTGAACATATTGATGATCCCATTAGAAACACTTTCAGAAGCAGCTTGGGAAGTTAGCACTTGTTACCATACTAAAGATAGTCCCCCCCAAGATCCAAAAGTAAATACAGGAGGAAATTTAGAATTGAATTTGATTCTTTGAAAGGTTCAAGAGACAGTGCCAGGCCTGAGAACAAAAGACAGTGAGATCGCTAGTGTTTAATACCTGTGTGTGACTGGCAAAATAACGATCAGTGAAAGTTTTACAAGCTATCAACATTCCTTATTACAGGTACTTAAAGCCATTGAAAACAAAGGGACACAAGTCAACTTTTTAAGAGTACAGTGTTTAATATTTGTCAGGTTCAATTTCTACAGCTAGCAAGATAGGAGTTACTAGGACTCAGACCATGTCCGAGGGAATGTTTATTGGGAGATCCCAATTACACCACAAGCCAAACGACTTCCAGCATTTCCCGTCTTTGTACTTTCTTCATTTCCACCTTGGCCCAAGTCATCCTCCTTTTCATGGATCTTTAAGAAAATTTAAGAACACATAACTTTGGGCTAGGGAGAAATCACCACAACTTCTCAACAACATCCAAGTCCTTCAAGAACCACTTAGTATTACTTTAGTGACAAAAGTAGCGTACGACAATAATCCCACCAGTAAGGAAATGCACAATTAACAATCAAGTCCTCAGAAACTCCTACGTAAAGCTTTACCTTACTGCTGCAAGTCTATCCTAAAAGACCTAAATTAAACACTAGGTGAATGTTGTCATGTCTAAATTAAAAACTTAAAACCTAACCAACCGAGTTTCAGGCTTTCATCCTGATCTTAATCCTCCCTCCAGGACACAGTGCCGTAATCTGAGTATACATTTCTTTGAAAGAAAACAAATGAGTGAATAAGACCTATAAATAAAAGTTAATCCTAAAGTTCTATAAAGAATGAAATTTTTGATTTTATTCACTCACCATCTGTATGATTATTCTGCTACACAACAATGGTAAAAAAAATAAATAAGGAGGTCAGGTTCAATTAGAAGTGACTACTGGGTATTACCCATCTCCAGGGTTCCAAAAAGGGCAGCCACTACCGGCAGCTGTGCATGAAACAGCTTTGGGGCATGAAAACTGAAACACGAATGAATGCAGCTCAAGTCCATCTCCGGCTTTTACTAAGGGGGAATATCGAGTCCTATCAAGAAACGCTGCCAGTTTTAAAACCAGAAAAACGCTTTTTACAATTCAAATCTAATAGGATCAAATTCTAAGGAGCTTCAAGAATTGAATGGAAAGATTCTACAATCTTTTCACTTTCCACAACTTTAAGCATCTTTGTATAACCTGCTTCATTACTGCATCTTAGCAAAAGTGTTTTTAACTAACCTAGGTAAATTGACCCATTTTCACTAGTCCCCCAAAACATGCTCAATTGTTTCCTAGTCTGAACTAAAGTTGCAATTTATGTGAATCTGTAGAATAATCTTCACAAAATTACAAAAGATAAATGCCTGAATATAGAAGCCATTTGGGGCACCACCTCATTAAAATGTATACTTACCACCATGGTGCGGCCAATGATGGAATGGGGTCCTGAGAGCGAGATCAGGGAATCTTCAATAAGCACTTCAGCCACGCCATCTTTGCCAGCAGTCACATTGCCCAAGTCTCCGACATGCCTGACAAAGCATCTCAAGAGGTTAGGGCTCATCCATTCTTTTTTTTTTTTTTTTGGCTCATATCCATTCTAAGACTGCTCATAGCTAACATAAAAAAGGCCGGCCTCAGATATGGAGGGTGGACTAAGAAATACCTTCAAGAGCAATTTTACGGAAAATTAGCATTGAAATATTCCAAGAGAAAAAGTCCCTATTCCATCCTAGAAGGGCCGCCTTTCTGAATGGATAGAGTTTTGCAAACCGGCATCAAGTCAAAATTAAAAACAAGTACCTGAACACACACAGCTCTTCAAAAAAAGTGGGGCCAGGAAGAGACACATCCTCATTTTAGAAGCAGAGGATCAAAGGGTCAGCCACTGAACTATGTCTTAGTTATCGGCATAGTGAAGAAAGCTCAACTACCTAGACCTCTGGCATAAACTAATCCTCATCCTTCAAGTCTTCCTGAAAGGCTCACAGGACACATGGGCATGCACACGGACGTGCAAATGGAGTTTCACCTAGTTTTCAACAGCAAGTTTTACCTATAGAAGCCACTCCCCTTTCATGGTGGTTTATTTAACCTAATGATTGATAGTACTGTGACTGGTGTTTCTTGTATTGGTTCCCTTCGGCATTTGTATTAGTTCTGTATTCAATAAATGCTACAAAACCAAATCGCTTTAAGTGTTCCCATTTGTCACCTAAAAGTCATCAGCACTCGAAAACAACAACATCAAGAGTGACCACTCAATTAACTTAGCATGTAGTACACAAAGATAGATGGTGCACTCCCCCAGCCCAACCCCCTGTCCAAAAAAACAAAACACCAACCAGATTTCAGTGTGAGTCCAAACATTGTCACTCACCTTTCTGCATCCTTTGGCCCACCATGTTTTTTGGAAAGAGGATTAAAGTGAGGACCAGCACTGATACATCCTATTTATACACATACACAAAAAAGGCGTGGGGGGGAGAGAGAAAAACAGCTCAATTACAAATCAAAATTTAAAAGATAACTTTACAAAACCTTTAAAGTTTCATGACTATTTGAGGGGAGAAACAAAAATCACTGATCATTACTAAAACTGCAAACAGAGAAAATATCACCTTTATCTTGATAACTTCCAGCAGAACCTCAATATAAAGTCAGAGGGCAGGGTAGAGAGACAAATCCTCACTTCTGTACAACCCTGGTAAAGCGTCTCTCACAATACTGACAGAATAAGAATATGCTACCCACTTCGCTTTTTCTACTGTAATAGGAAAGGCTAATGATCTTGATTTATAGAAGACCGTGTACCCTAAGCTAAATTTCAAATCTCCCCATCTCCACACTGCCTGTGGTGTGGCTTTACTGGGTGCATGCACCACCTAACACAGCAGCTTGTCTGAGAGCCAATGTGGGTCACTGCCCAGACCAACCATGACTGTGAGGTTTATAGGGTATTCCTATATGCAGGAATACCATTCACAGGACATAACTGCCAACAGTGCCAGAGTTTCCTCATGACATGGCTTTCTTAACTCAGCAGTCAATGGAAATTTCCCACTATGTACATCCTTCTACCCAGAAGCCTCTGCAAGTCCTGGTTACACGACAAGTCAGTTACAGGAAGTGGCACAGTAGTAAAGTTGGGACAACCATCCTTCAAAGCCAGAGATCAAAAACTAAGAAAACTTGGGGAATTTTGACAATTACTAAAACAAATCCTATCTGGTCACTGAGTCACAATTTGGAATAATACCAAGGTCTAAGCTAAGTAAATCAAATTATCCTTAAAAAGCCTGTGAACAGTAAATTCAGATTATTACTCAAATACAGCAAATGACTAACGGTAGTTTAAGTTGCTTCTAATCTCAAATTGAGGACAGGAAACTTATTCCAGAGCACTAAGAACTTCTTTTCCATCTTCAGTTTGTCCCAGGACAGAGCCTGTGCTAAGGGACACAATGTGATGCAGATTTTGTGCTTTACATGCCCACCCTTGGTTCCCAGAATGACCCCAGGTGGCACAGTGGGTAAGCACCTGACTGCGTACCCAAAGACCAGCAACAGGTCAGACCCCCACCAACCACGCCTTAGGAAAAAGCACTCAGCTTCCGTAGAGTGCATTCTAGGAAAGCCCACGGAGCAGTTGCACTCCGTCCGGGAGGACTGACGACTCAGGACTGATAAGAGGGACGAAAGAACTAGTCCCCAGCTCACACACAGCTGTGAGTACTACTCCCTGACAACCCAATGCCTACTCTCCAAGGTGAGTTTCTGGGGCCGTGGAGCAGATGGTGGGTTCAACGTGCTGGCCCTGTGGCTAGCTGTCCTGTGTTATCCTCTATGGCACCAGGGCTCCTTACAGACTCACCACACAGCACAAGAGTGTAGCTTACTCTTTTTGTTTTCTAAAAAACACCTGAGACTCTTACATCATCATCAAGCCGAAATCATGGTAGTACAAAAACTGTCTACACGTGAGCATCAAGCTAGAATTGACCTCAGTCATCATGATTAAGGATTTTTAACAGTGATGGGTCACGAGCCAGCACAATGCTCACCTTGTGTGTTATCTCCAAACTGGTGAACATGGAATCCATGCAGTCCTTCTGTCAACCCCACGATGCGGCCTGAGACCACCACCTGATCATTTCCCTTTATTCAAGAGAAAAAGAGCTGTTGAACAAGGTAAAAGGTGGTTCTTCCCAACAGTCACAGAACAGCGAGCACGGACCTGAGAGCAGTGGGCCCACCACTCCCTAGCAGGGCGCCACTTGCTGCTCTGGGCCTCGGAGGCCTGTTAGCAGGGGGTGATGCTCGGGCAGCTGGCTCCGTGGGCAGGTGTGACGACCAAGCACTGTCACCGAGACTCTAAACTCATTGCAGAGTCAGCCTGGTTTGGGTCTAACCGGAGAAACCATTTTCTACAGCCTCTCAGGCCTCAAAACCTTTACACTTTAATCACTCCGACCAAAAAGACAGGGGGCCTTAGTCCTAAAGATCTCACTTGTCCATCTCACTTGTCCTTGGACGAATAGCTCTACCTCATGCCTGGACACGCAAACCGGGCCCATAGGCAGGCTGCAGGGCAGGGGAGAACCGCTCCTCACCACAAAGTGCAGCTCTTTCTGGAAGCAGGGCACTTCCTCTTTCTGCCTCGGAACAGTTGGTGCGTTTTCAACTATCCACCCCGCAATTGGCGGTCCAACACCTGTTAAGGCCAGCAGGGCTCCTTCAAATCTAAAACCAAACTTACTGCCCTCGAGTCAGCGTGACGCTCTGGACAGAGAAGAACTGCCCTGCGGATCGACCGGACTGTGTGACTGATCAATGTCCTTCTCTCAAGTAGCCAATGGTTTCGAACTTCTGACCTCACAGTTAGCAGCCCAGCTCCTAACCCGCTACACCACGCTGACTACTTCAGGGAAGGAGAAGGGAGCCATTGCTCAGCACAGTGTAGCCCTGCAGCATTGAAGACTCATTAAGGGAGGATCAACAAACAAGGAATGTGCATTTTGGGGGCAAATTTTTGTTATTTTAAGATTGACAACTAGTCCAAAATTTACATGCCAAACCCAGTGGGAGAGCTGCCCCATAAGGTTTCTGAATGGAGGCCACACCTGAACCTTGCTCTCTGGGGAGCCACCCAACCAGGACACCACCAGGGCTCTGCCACAGACCACCCAGGGAGCCAGAGACATCAGGGACAGTGGGAATGCAGGAATGCCAGCTTCTATGGTGTAAGTCATTTCTCAAAAGGCCAGAAAAAAAAAGAGGCCTTGGAGGCTTCTGATTCCCTGGTCTATTGGAGGAAGGAAGTCTAACCACTGAAAACACATCAAAACTGCAGTCACTCCGGAAGAAACTTTTCCAGAAAATCTGGGTACCATTGAGAGGAAAACTTAACATGAGAATAGAAATCCTCTCTCAGAATTTAAATTCTCCTGTGCACTAACTGCATAGATCTAGATCTGCGGATTAACCTGATTACTTGTCACACTTCAGTGAACTACTATATATATTTTAAATCTCATTCATATATTACAAAATCTCCCAGGACTAAGCCAGGCACCCTACTTTTTGCTAGGTGGTAACCTCACCAACAGGAACCTGGTGGTGCGGTGCATAACCAGAAGGCAGCAGCCCCAGTCACCCAGCTCCCTGTGAAAAACACGAGTCGTGCAGCCCCCTCCAGAGCTAGTCAGTCTCACAGGGTCTATAAGAGTGGGATCCACTGATGCCAGGGGGTAGGGGGTGAGAACCCCACCAAGTTCAAGGGACAGTATTATTCCCAAGTACTTCACTAGTACCATGTATTTTTGCAATATTCTTGATAAATCACAAAGTTCCTGCATACTTTGTTTCACAAATTTGCTCAGAAGTGTATCTTTGACCATCTCAGCAACATGCCTGCTGGGAGAGCAGTCATTTGAGGGGCAGTCTACAGAGCCTCCGGAATGCTCCAAGTTCAGTTACCTACAATGTGATGTAATGGAAGTGCCCCAATCAAGCCCCCCACCTCCTTCCCACTAACCTCTATCCAAAATGGCCATTGTTCTCACTCCTGGGTGGTAGTACATGAAAGACACCTTGGAAACTTTGTGAAAAGAGCGATGCTCAGAATGCACCCCCCACCCACCCACCCCCAGTAGATGAAAATAACTGGGCTGGGGATTGGGGGTTCCGGCAGCCGTTATTTTTGTCTGGGCTCCCTGGAGGGAGGAGTTAACTTGCATCCGGGGCTCCGAGTCCCGATTCCAGAATCACCCTAACAGATGATCCTAGTTCTCTGGGGGCTCTCGAGAAGAAAATGCCCTTAGTCAAAGCCATCTTCTTTGCCCTTGCGCCGGGCAGAGACCGAGGTCTGGCACAGGTCCGCAAACTTTTTTTCTCAAGGGTCAGAGGCAGTCGGTCGAAAAATTGCTTTTGGATTTTGACAACCCTTTCAGAATAGGAAGCGCATTCCTCGCTCGAGGGTTGTGCAAGCAGCAGCTCCCGACGGCTGAGCGCCCGCGGGCCACACCTCCGACCGCTGCCCCAGAGGGGAAGAGCTACCACGGCGACCAGACGCCGCCGCTTCTCAGGCCCCAACCAGCTGCCTGCGCAACAAGCGTCCGCGCGACCCACGGGGCCCAGGGAAGGACCCCCGCAGGGTAAGGCCACCACCTCTCCACGAACGTGAGTGCCACCCGGGCCTGCGGACCTCGAGGCGACCTCCCCCGCGACCGGGGCCTCCCCCGCGCCTCTCCTTCCCGGTATTCCCGCCCGGCGCCCTCGCCCAGGCCCCACCCCGCGGCCCGGGCGCGCCCGGTGACTCAGCACTTGGAAGAGGCGCACGGGTGGCGACCCGCCGCCGCAGGGCAGAGGCACCGCGCCCACGGGCACCGGGGGCGTGGCGAGGGCGGCCGGCCGCGGCTCCGGGCCGCTCGCGGGCGCAGGTGCGTGGCTGCCGGCGCGGCCGGGCCGCGGGCCTCCGCTCTGGTCCTTGCCTTCTGCTCGAAGCGGATGGTGCCCTGCACTGGGCCGTCGCCTTTCAGCACGCATATGGCCTTGGTCGCCATGATTTGCGTCCGGGCTCCGAGGGCGCGAAGAGAACACGACACCGACCAGAACGAAGTACGCAACAGAAGACACCAGGGAAAACCGAAATTACCCCCGCGCTGGCCTTTTATAGGCCAGTCTCGAAGCCCCGCCCATCCTGGCCCCAAACCAATAGCTGCGCGCGCACGGTCCGCCCTCAAGGGGCGTTTTTACGCAAGCGGCCGGTCACACCTGGGCGGGGCTTAGTAGAGCCGCGTGGAATTGTGCCCTTAAGGGTCGCAGATCACCTCTGTGCAGGAAAATGCCCAGGAACCCAAACCACGGAATGAAACAGCCTTGCTTTTCCACGGGGCGTGATGGTGCAGTACGTGGAATTGTGAAAATAAAGTGTATGTGGTGTCTTCTTAGTTACCTGGTGCTGCTATTGCAGAACACTGGAAGCAAACAGAAATAGCTCTTTTTTTCACTGTATAGGAGGCTAGACGTCTGAGTTCAGGTGCCAGACTTTGAGGAGGGCTTCCTTTGTCACCTCTGAAAGAAAATCCTTATCGTCTTTCAAAATCTGTGGGCCCACAGCAGTCCTGGCCTCAATCTTCCATCAATCAAGGTCTATGAGGTTCTCAGCACAGGGTCCCAAGTAAGTAACTATTTAAGAGGGACCCCTGGTGGCGCAGCGTTTGACAGTACACACCCAGAAGCCAGTTCCAGGGGAGAAAGATGAAGCAATTGGTCTTGCAGGTACCTGCCACCATTGAGAAAAGCTGAAAATGTGAATTGCTCACTTTGTGGGGCTCATAACCTAAATCACCACCACGTCACCAACAGGCCTCTCAGACTTCTGTAAACTTGGTGCTGAGAATTTTAAAGTCTAATACAGAGTTACAGAAAAAGAGGTCAACCTTCAGGTGAATGGCTGCTGAAATTGCTACCCGCAATTTAATTCCTACCCCATCACCTTCCATAGATTCCAGATTTGCCCCTGATGCTTACTGGGGAGTACAGGGTCCTTATGCACAAGCCCAGGTGGAGACAAGAGCAGAGGCTGCTCCGGCCCCAACTGAGCGACCTTTTCATATATTTATTCACGAATACAGAACCTTAGAGAGTCTCCTCTACCTCCACATATTTCATTATCCTCTAGGAAGTGTACCCGTGTGTAATTTTGTGTGCTGAAACTTTTAGCGTTTTCATAGCAGGTAGCTCGAATATGCTAGGCCATTGTATAAGCTTTCAAAAACTTGCCAAGTGGCCTTTGCCCAGGACTGAAGCTGCGTTGGGGTACAGAATGTCAGAAGCAGATTACATTGGCAGCCTGTGATATGAAAACGGCCTGGTAACAGGAATTGGCCCTCTGGAAATAGGATAAGTCCCTATGACTGCTTAGCAGCTGAATACGTTAAGTACTGTGTGTGCCGGGCTCCCCTGGCACGAAACCCACACCAAGCCAAACCCCTCGCCATCGAGTCGATTCCAACTCAAAGTGACCTCAGAGTAGGGTTTCCTCACATGATTTCCAAAGCTGCATTCTCAATGGAAGCAGATGGGCCCATCTTTCTCCCTCAGAGCTGCTGAGGCTTGAAATTGATGAATCTTTAGTATCTAAGCATTTAACCATTGCCATTAGGACCTTCTAAAATAAATCTAAAAATTGTGTCCGGTTTATCTACAACTTGAAGATCAAGATGTGCTCATTTGTAATCTGGGAATTTCCTGTTTTATCAAGAAGTCCAGACACGGGACTTCAGCCATGCATGGGATTCAGCCATCGATGTGGCAGGATGAGAGGACCTCTGAGGTTCATTCAATTACCACTGTGAAACCTGAATCAATGGATCCCAGTCTCTGGGACCCACACTTTAGAATTAGGTTTTGTGTCAACTTGGTTCAGCCAGGATCTTCAATAGTTTGAAAGGAAGATATCCTCCATAAGATGCAGGCCATAGCCTGACGAGGTCTCTTTGGAAGGTGGCAAACTTCATATCTATGAATAAATGCTGTGGAGAATTAGCTCTCCCTCTTCTTCCTGCTGGTCTACGTCCTGGGACTTGGGCCAGCAGCTTGCCCTGTGACCTGCCTGCCAGCCCTTAGAGTTGTCAGAGGCCTGCTATGTTGCCCAACAGTATTGGACCCACTGGACTCTACTCAACTGGTCTGTGGTCTTCCCATATCCTGTTTCATTTTCTGGGCCCCTGGTTTGTCTTCCAGCTTCCTGGCTCTCCAGCACCCGCAACTATGTGAGCTGGAGAGGGCTTTCAGCTTGGCATGCGACCCACAGACTTGAGCCCAAGAGAGCGTGCTGCTCTACAGCTGTGTGGGCAATTTGATATAAATTTCTATATTATACATATCTGAGTAGTTTTGTGTCTCTCAAAACCCAGCCTGAGACCAAGACCCCACGCTGGTCCTTCTCAGACTGCATCCCCCATGGGTCAGGGTCTATAGAGCCACAAAGGTGTTCCTACCCAGAAACCCACATTCCTCTGTTAGGACAAGGCTGTTGTGAGTTGACATAGATTCAGTTCTCATTTGTGGACTGCTGCATAGGACTTTCCAGCTGGTGAATTTTGGAAGAAGATTGAGTTTGAACTAACAACCTTTTGCCTAGTGATCTAACACTTAACCACTTGCATCTTCTATGTTTGTAGAGATAGGTGTGTGTTTGTGTGTGTGTGTGTGTGTGTGTGTTGTATGCAAAGTATCTCAGCATCAAGCTACTGCCGTGTTAGGCTAGGTAATCCCTTGAGCTGTCTTGTGCATTGGAGGCTTAACAACATCCTTGGTGTGGTAGTTACATAATCTGGTGCCAACTTGAGATTGTTAAGAGTGAAGGGGTACAGGTTAGCCTGCCAATCAGGTTGCTGCTTGATGACCTCATTTGGAGGCACTGTGGAGATAAATAGGTCACTGAAGGCTGGACACACACACACACTCTGCTTGGTATTCCTGATGACAAGACACATGAAGCTTCACTAGAAACCTGTTGCTGGAGGAGCCTTATGGAGACCCATGCCAGTGCTGAGATGCTTACACAGCCACTGGATCCACAAAACTTTCACCCACTGGCCTGTGATCTTCCTGCTTTCGGTGTTATTGTATGTGTTGCCTAAGTCTGAAGAGGAATTTATAAATTGGTGTTGGATATATGGGCTAATATCGGACTTAAGGACTTGACCTAGATTGGGCTGGGAGGTTTTCTCAATATTCAACTGCTCTTGTATGTAAAGCTCTTTTATATGCACATAGGAGTGTCTATGAATTTGATTCTCTAGTCAACCTGGACCAACACACATTTTGTTTTCCAGGGCAAACATCACCCAAACGTCTGGCAGTGTTTGGGGACATTTATGGATGTTGTAACTCAGAGAGGGCTGCTACTGGTATCGAATTAGTAAAGGCCAGGTGTGGGAAAAAGAGAAGGTAGGTAGCCCAGCCCAGCCCAGATCAAACCCGTGGGTCTGGTACTAGCCCCTTTATCTGATACCAATCTATAAGGTCCTCTTTAGACCCACGAAACACACGCAATGACGCCGAATGCAGGACAATCACAGGTGGGTAGAGACTCTTTGGTTCCAGTGGCGTTGTAAGCACCTCAGTTCTGGCAGGGGTTTCTACATGGCTTCTCTGGCTTCAGTGGTCTGGTGGCATCTGGATAGGTCCATGTGACTTCTTCAGCTGTGGGCCCTACTGTGCTTCCATGTGTCTCGTCAGCTGCAATATCTCCCAGGGACTAACCCAAGAGAGAGAAGTGTCTGCTTCCTCCAAGAAGGAAATACTGGATTTCCCAGAAGGGTCAGGAAAAGGCCGTGCCCACACAGAGGCCTCCATTGGCTATGATCTGATCGACAGGCTAGACTTCACCCCTACACTCTTAATCCTTAAGCCGGCAAACGATTATATAAATGCCACAAAATGCCGCTCCTCCCCCCCTGCAAATCCTTGCTCAGGAGCATGCATCGACTGCCCGGGACCCTGGATTTCCTGCCCAAACCCTGCTGAGCCCACTTCCAGGCCCCGAACAGGCCAAGAATGGACTGTGCCACCAGTGTATACCCTTCAGCCGGACCACGGTCCTTTCCCACGGGGGCGTGGCACCAGATCCCCGGGGCGGGGGGGGGGGGGGGAGGAAAAGTAGGAAGCCGCCACCATCTACCACGGCCAAGAGAACCTTGCCGAGCAATTCCCTTCTGTGATGCCACACTTCGGAGTATGAGGATGTGCTTGAAACTCGATGTTAGCTCGTTTTGAGGCGTTTCAGTGGTTAAGAAGTGAGTTAGGAGGCAGACAGAGTCTGCAGCCTAATGTTTCCATTCTTTCCCTACACTCCTCCTCCTCCTCCTCCCTGTATATCTTTTTACTTGGGGCTCATACAACTCTTATCACCATACACATATCCTTTGAGTCATGCACATTTATACATTTGTTGCCATCATCATTCTCAAAATATTTTCTTTCTACTTGAGCTCTTGGAATCAGCTCCACATTTTCCCCCTCCTTCTCCCACCCTCCCTCCCTCATGAACCCTTGATAATTGACTAAGCTTTTTTTCTATTTTTATGTTTTACACCGACTGCTGTCTCCTTTCACCCACTTTTCTGTTGTCTGCCCCCGTGGGAGGGGTTATAGATTGATCATTGTGATCTGTTCTCCCTTACTCCCCCTTCCCCTGTTGGTATTGATATTCTCATTATTGGTCCTGAGGGGTTTATCTGTCCTGGATTCCCTGTTGCCAGCTCTTATCTCTACCAGTGTACATGCTCTGGTCTAGCCAGGTTTCAAAGGTAGAATTGGGGTCATGATAGTGGGGCAAGGAGCATTAAAGAACAAGAGAAAAAATGAGATGTTCCATCAGTGCTGTAGTGTACCCTGACTAACTCATCTCTTCCTTGTGACCCTTCTGTAGGGGCATGTCCCATTGTCCACAGATGGACTTTGGTTCTCCACTCTGTCCTCCCCAACATTCACATCTATATAAATTTTTGTTTTCCCTTTCCCTACTTTATTGTCCCATCTTTCCTTTATATCCTCTCTTTCTCTTTCTGGAGATCATCTCTTCTTCGGTGACCCAAGGCCAAGTCCTGTCAGCATCATCCATAGAGCCTGTGCACTTTTCTTTTCATTGTGGTCACATGTCACAAAATGCTTTCCACAGAGTCCTTGAGCCTTTTGCTCCAAGGTCCTCTTGATGCATCATGTGGTTCACATGAATTATAGAAAAGTCAGAATTATAAAATTTGTATTAAAATGAAGACAGAACCTAAAGACATGCAGAAGGAGCTAAGTACGGAGACATATACATTTCTACATTTAAAAATATCCCCCAAACTGGAAGACAAAATTGGACCCATTCTAACAAGTGGCATTAGCTCTCATCTGCACATACAAGTACCTAATGTAAGTAAAGAACAGAATCCTAAAACTATTCGTGAGAAAGAAATCCTGTAGAAATATTATCATAGCATCAGCAGTTTTGTGTGGCATTTTTCAAAGAAAAGGAAAAGTATAATTTTTCATTTGACATTAGTAGGCAGGCATGAATAACCTGTGATTAAAAGTTTCCATGCTGTGATTGAGAGATGGATATTTAATAATCTTATTAATAATTGTTTATGCCGGGCTGAGCCCCGGTGGTGTAGGTCGTTGAGTGCTGGACTGCGGCCCACGGGCTTGGTGGTTCAAATCCAGCGGCGGCTCTCAGGAGCAGCCTTGGGTAGCTCCCATGACCACCAGAGGGAGTGATGCCAAAAAAAAATTAATTAAAAATAAAATAATTGTTTATGCCACGTGGACAGTAAGAACTGCTAAATCAATGATATGTGTTTATAATATACACTATGTGCTAGCTATTACACTGTTCTTATACTCCCCTGGCAAATTAGCTGTCTAATGGTGGGGCCTGGGCGCCCTGGTGGCTTAGTGGATTACGTGTGGGTCAGCAGTTCAGACCTGCCAGCTGCTCCGTGGGAGAAAGGTAAGGCTTTCTCCTCTCATAAAGAGGTGCCGCTACAGGAAGCCTGAAGAGACAGTGCTGCGTTTTCCTGCAGAATCACTGTGAGTTCAGACTCAATGGCAGCGGGTTTGTGGGGATGGGTGAACCGGGCCCCCCCATCTCCAGCTTACTACCTCTCTCAGGACCTCAGCTGTAAATCAAAGGTATGTGGGCTGGATACAAGGTGATCAACCCAGGCTCACATGAGAATCACCTGTGGAGCTTTAAAAATTAACACACACACCCCCAACAACACTGCTAAGACCCAACTTTCTCAACACTGAAAACTCATATGGATTTTATATGATTTTATATGATGGGCAACTCGAAAGTGCCTATCAAAGTGCCTTAAAACACATGCAAAGTTAAAGAGGTTAGTGTTGAAAACAGGTGTGAGGATGGCATAGAGCAGGCAGTGTTTTGAACATTGAGTCTCTACATGTTGGAACGAACTGGACGGCACCTCACCAGCACCAGCACCACTGACACCACCATCAGGACCAGCACCGCTAGTACCAATACCACCAACACCAACACCAGCACCACCCCCAGCACCAGCAACAGACCACCAATACCACCAGCACCACCACCAAAACCAGCACCAACACCAACGCCAGCAGTAGCACCAGGACCAACCCCACCACCGCACCAGCACCACCAACACTAGCACCAGTACCATCCGTGGCAGCACCACCGCCAGCACCACCCCCACCACCATCAACACCCCCACCACCATCAACACCCCCACCACCATCAACACCCCCACCACCACCTCCCTACCAACACTCCCACTCCCAGTACCAGTACCACCAGCACCACCACCACTACCCCCAGCCACAGCAGCAGCAGCAGTAGCAGCACCACCACCACCACCACTGGAAATAGACTGCTTTTCTTGGCATTTTTCATTACATCAGAGAAAGAGATTGCTAGGATTTTGCATTCAACAAGAAACACCAGCTTCTGGCCAGGCAGCTTCTAACATCTAACTCATCCGATAGAGATGGGAAGCCACTACAGGAAGTTTCACAGGGAGCAGCCAGATCCAATCTGTCAGGGCAATCGCTTGGGCATGACCAGCTGAGGTGATTGCTGAGGGCAAAGGTAATACAGAATGGGTAGTAGAAGGTAGTTCTACCTATCAGTTATGATCCTGTGATCCATTGCAAAAGGGAGATCTATGATTGTTAGTGTATTCTCTTTATATGAGCTCATTGACTATCTTTTCTTTGTTCATGTATGATATATCAGGTACAATTAAACTTAGTGTGTTCTTGTTTATATGTATGACAGATGTTTGATGTTAAGTATAAGTTTGATTTCATTGATGACTGGAAATTATATATGGCTAAAGAATTGTGTACAGGTGCCAAATTGGCAAAGGGTGGATTGTGATAGGTAGGTTTGTTGTGCCAACATGGCCAAAGATGATAGGTAGGTTTGTCGTGACAACATGACCAATTATCACATGTGAGTTTAATTGAAGAGTGGAGCTATAAATGGCTCTGCAAGCCTCATCTTTCTTGCTCTTGGATCTTCAGACCAGTCAATTGCCTTGCTTGTCCTATGCCTTGATTTACAAGCTACAGCACCTACTTAGGTAATGGGACGCCTAATCTGTGGACTGTGTTGCTGTGAGCTGAGGTCCCTTCAAGCCCTGCTTCGCCATGCTACTGGAATATACATCTCTTGAGCTGGGGATTATCAGACCCCGTCATCTGGCTGATTGTTGGTGACCTGCCTTGCTGTTTGATGCCTGTGGCCGGCAGTCTGAATTGCTCTATTGTGGACTACCCTGCAGCCCTCAAGACTCCAAGGACGGCCAGTGTACTAGCTGTCTCACACAAGTGAGTTGCACCTAGTCATTCATACTGCTTTATAGATTAGTTAGCTGTCTATTTCTTATGTGTGTGTGTGTGTATATATATAAATATATATATACATACATATCTATATTAGTGTCCTGGTTTTGTTTCCCCAGAGAACCCTGTCTAACACAGTGCCTTACTCTCCACCCTTCATTGGCCCTATTCTGATACCAACCATTCCTTTTCTCCCATGGCACTCTATAGAACACTGCTGGGTTCTATAATCCATTGCAATGGCCACACAGAACTCACAGAACATACTCACAATTGAGGGGTGTTATTAGGGAAGTTAACAGGATCACAAGCTAGGACCAGAAAACATCAAAGATTCAGTAATACCTCCTTCTCAGCCATCTCTCTCTCTCTCTCTCTCTCTCTCTCTCTCTCATCCTCAGCCTCTCAGTCATATGGTCCCTTGGCCTCTGCCCCCAAGAGCCAGGAAGTCTGCCTTCTTCTCCACCTCACTGTCTCATGATCTCAGCAGCACAGTCCCTCCGCTCTTTCTCCACATGGCTCCTTTGCTCTGTCTCAAGGTCTCCGACGCATCCTTCTCTGGTCTCAGTCTCTTTGGTTTCAGGTGGGGGTTTTGAACGTGCCCCAGGGGTGACCCATCTTCCTTGATGGTGGCGGGAATTCTCTCTGTTTTTGAGCTGGCTCTCTCATAGCCAGAGGACTGGCAACCAAAATGGACTTATTTCATCTATGAGTGTTTTACATACTGGGTTAGTTTGGATAAGCTAGAGAAATAAATTTTTAAACACTCATATGTGTATAAGAAAGTCTTATATAGAGTAATTGTACATTAAGAAATGTTCCCACCCCCCTAAAAAAAGAGAAACATCTCAGCCCAGTCCACATCGTCTATAAGTCCAATATCAGCTCATATGTCTGATACCTATCTATAAAGTCCTCTTCAGACTCACAAAACACATGCAATGACTTTGAATGTGGAAGATCGAAGGCCAATAGATGGGAAGTCTTATGGATCCAATGGCAGTGTAAGCATCTCAGCACTGGCAAGGACCTCCAGGTGACTTCTCCAGTTCTCGGGCTTTAGGGTAGCTCCATGTGTCTTTCATCAGGTATACCAAGCAGAAAGTGTGTGTGTCCCACCTCCAGCAAGCTAGTTATTTCCTTAGTCAAGGCCAGCCCTCCATAACTAGTCCCGGGTTCAATAAGCACAACTGAACACTCAAGATATATAAATATTATGGTAAAGTTATGGAGCATATGAGAGAGGCGAGAGAGAGAGATAACAATAAAGAAGTTAGACATATTTCATGGTAGCATGCTCACCTCCTGGATAGCCATGATCTTACCAACCAGGTACATGCACAGCATGGACTGAGAAGGCAGGAGAGGAGGAGGCCAAGAGCAATTTATTGCTAACCAAGGTTGATATCTACTTAGTGGATGTGATTAGCCACACATCACAGGAAGGGGATATACAATGGGCATAGGTGTAACAGGAAGGGTTATACAGGTAATAGGACAGGGAGGGACTAAGGTATACATGTGACAAGAAGGGCATATCCTGAACTCAGTGTGGAAGCCTAACCTTGCTCACCCTTGAGTGGGCTTGACCTCCCTGAGTTCTTTCAGGGAAGAAGTCTACTACTATCCTTTTCAGAATGGAGTCGGCCCTACCTAGGGTAGCACAGACTATACTGTCTTATTGCTTGATGACTGATAGCGCTTAGGGAGAATAACCCCTGACCTAGATTTGTTGACCTCTAAGTTTCTAGTCATTTGTCACATGTATGTAGCAAGCAGCTAAGTTTGGCATATATTTAGGGGAGATAACTTGGGAGAAATCTTTATTTCCCACAGTTATCAAGCTGCTAGCTGCTTGACAGACTAATCTCTACCCCTTCACTCTTAATCCTTTCAAATTAACAGCAGATTATGTAACTACCCCCCCCCACACACACACCTATTTGCATAACCCTGCTCAGTAATTTGGTGGAAGTTAGAGACAGCTACAGAAGTGTCATATTAAGAAATTTCACTATTAAGAAAAGTAAATTTGCGGCCGAGTTCCGGTGGCGTAGTGGTTAAGTGCGGGACTGCGGCCCACTGGGTTGGCAGTTCAAATCCAGCAGCAGCTCTCCAAAAGCAAAG
>PVJH01030965.1:0-24312 GCA_004026705.1 Nesogale talazaci
ACACTCTCCCTCATTCACTATGATATGATTTTTTGTTCTGGGTCTTTGTTGCCTGATACCTGATCCCATCAACTTCTCGTGATCACACAGGCTGGTGTGCTTCTTTCATGTGGGATTTGTTGCTTCTGAGCTACATGGCCACTTCTTTATCTTCAAGCCTTTAAGACTCCAGGTGCTATATCTTTTGACTGGCAGGCACCATAGCTTTCTTTACCATATTTGTTTATGCACTGACTTTGCACTTATGCACTGTCTTCAGTGATTGTGTCAGGAGGATGAGCATCATGGAATGCCAGGTTAATAGAACAAAATGTTCTTGAATTAAGGAAGTACTTGAGTGGAGGCCCAATGTCCATCTGTTACCTTAATACTAAACCTATAAATATATGTACATAGATCTATTTCCCCATTGTCATATGTAAGTATTTTTACATATGTACATGCCTTTATTTAGAATTCTATAAATTCCCTTTGCCATCTAGTTCACAAAAGTACACTTGATAACATATCAATTTATAGAAATAGTGAGACTTAGCCCTGCCACAAGAATCTTTTTCTCAAAAAATAAAAAAAATTAAATTTTAAAAAAAGAATCTCTTTGTTTACACAAAGACACCTTCTTTCTTTCCTCCCAAGAAGTGATTTTTACAAGAGAAGGTCTAAATGGATGTGAATTAAAATCACCCTTGAGATGAAAATTACACCACTATAGTATAATAAAGAATTAGTGGCAGATATTGAAACAGAAATGAGTTGGGGTTGGGTGGCTGTAGAGCACGGGATGTGTGTGTAGGCAGTTAAGTATAGGTATGTTTACATGTATGGTGGTGCAGGTACATGATTTGGGCTGTGGTGTATTTGAAAACAATATGTATGATCCTTGCTGTTGTTAGGTAATGTTGATTCCATGCCATTCATATTGATCCTGTGTAAACAGAATGAAATACCACCTGACTGTGCTGTATTCTTCCACTTGTTGCTATATTTGATCCCCTTATGGCAGCCACTGTGTCAGTCCATCTTGTCAAAGGTCTTCCTCTTTTTTTTGACACTCTATAATTTATTGAAGATGATGTCTTTTTTCAGAGAATAGCTTCTCCTGACAACATGTCCAAAGAATGTGAAATCAAGCCTCACCACCTTTACTTCCAAGGAGCATTTTGGATGTATTTCTTCCATGACAGATTTACTTTAAATATTCTTCACTAATACCATAATTTAAACGCATCAATTCTTCTGCTGTTTTCCTTGTTCATCGTCTAACTTTCACGTTCATATGAGGGGACTGAAAATATGATGGGTACAGTTAGGTCCACGTTAATTCTCAAATTGATATTCTTCTTCATCAACACATTAAAGACGTTTGATTTGCCAATGCAGTAGAGGTCATTTGATTCCTGACTGCTGCTTCTAATAGCATTGGTGGTGGATCCAAGAAAGACAAAATCCTTGACAACTCCAGTCTTCTCTCTATTTACCATGATGTTACCTACTGGTCCAAATATGAGCATGTTGTGTTTTACATTGAGTTTAAAGCCATACTATGGCTGCAGTCTTTGATTTTCACTGGGACATGCTCCAAGTCCTCCTCCCTCTCAGCAAACAGGATTTTGTCATCTGCATGATCACAGATTGTGAATAAGCCTTCCTCCAATTTAGATGCTTCATTCGTCTTCATATAATTCAGTTGCTTGAATTATCTGCTCAGTGCACATACTGAATAGATAGGATGCAAGGACCCAACTCTCACGCACACTGCGGTTTTAAGCCATCCAGTATTTTCTGGCTCTCTGAGAACAACTGCTTTCTGGTCCATGAACGGCAGGGGTGGAAACTGTCTGGCATTTGGGCCAAATAAGATGTGGAAAAACCATCAACACCAGCTCACAGTAAACAACTCATCAGGGAGTAGTTTTGCCTATCACTTTAAGCATGAGCTAATTAAATGTTTGCCCAGTATGGCCCCAATATGATGCTATACATATCCAAATGGCCCTTGGCAGAAAAATGATTCCCCATCCCTGACGTACAGGTTCTGCTCAAGTCAAATGGAGTTCCTATTATTTTCAATGTGATTCACAGTTTGTTATGAGCCACACAGTCGAATGTCTTGGCATAGCCAATAAAACACAAGTAAACATCTTTCTGATAGTCTCTGCTTTCAGCCACATCCTCCTCTAAATCTGGCTTGAATTTCTGTCAAGTCAGATTGTACAAGCCTCTTGGTACAACCATTTAAAAATTATCTTCAGTGAAATTTTATTTCCATATCATAGGAATGATATTCAATAAATTATGCACACCCCTTCTTTGAAGTGGGTATAAGTGTGTCTCTTCTAGGCAGTTGGACAGATGGCTCTTTTCCACATTTCTGGGCATATAAAAATGGGTGGCCTCCGTGCTTCACAAGCTTACTCAAACTAATTGATATTCTGTCAATTCCTAGTGTCTTGTTTTTCATTTATGCTTTCAGTATAGCTTCTTCGTTCAATACCATGGTTCTTCATTATATGCTATTTCTTGAAATAGCTATTACACAAACTTATTGTTTACTTTTTAATGTTATTGGCATATTATTTCACTTAACATAAAATTCAATGGTTTTAAAAAAATTTTAATGAGTTGTGCAATCAGAGGAGCTGATACCAAGGGCTCAATAGAAAGCAATTGCCTAGAAAAGAGTGCTGGCCACATATGTACAAATGCCTGATACGATTGATGTATGGGTTGTAATAAGAGTTTTAAGGGCCCCCAATAAAATCTTTTAATTGACGCATTGTATAATCAATTTTAGAACATTTTCTTCATTCTCATACCCTTTATTTTTTATTAACTTTTCATTTCTCCCCAACACCCTCCCTACCTTAACTTTAAGGAACTATTTATTAACCTAGTTATACCTCATTGAGTCAGTATCTACAAGATGGCATTGAGTTTGGGTTTTTTGATATCTGTAGTAATCCACCTTCCAATGCAGTTTGTCTGAAGGTAGGACTATGTACATTCCTAGTCAATGATCTGAGGCAGTTCAAAGGAGACTTACTCTATATGGGACCTCTGCAATTGGATTTTGAGCTTTCACTGTCATTCATAGCCTTCTGCAAACTAGGTGCTTAGAATTTAAATTCTAATACAATTCTCTCTTCTGATACTCGGTTTTATTATTTACATTCTTTTAATCACATGGTGTGCTCCCCTTCCTTGTGGACTTAGCTGACACTTCACTTAATGGTTGCTTGTTTTAAGACAAGCCTTGTAGACTCCAGACTTTATTCAATCACTGTCTTCTTGTACAGTCAGTCTGTCTGTGCATTTCTTCAACCTTCTTTTGATGTTCCATTCACTATTTTCCCATGGAATTTTTTAATATTACAATTCAAGGCTTGACTATTTTCTTCAATTCTTTAAGCTTGAGATATTCTGAGCATGTTCTTCCTTTTTGGCTAACTCCAGGTATTGGTAGTTACATTTGGAATTGTATTTCATGATAATATTGTATGCTGCTTCTTCAAGCTGCTCTTTGAAATTTTCTCTTCAGTTCTTTTCATAATTTCTTCCATGTGCTTTGCTAATTTATGTTCAAGAGCAAGCTCAAAGTCTGACCGTGGGTCTTTTCTTTCTTTCTTGTCTTTGTAATGCTTCTTTGCTTTTACATGTGTGAAGTTCTTCCTATCATCCCACAGCTCTTCCAGCCTACCATGTCATTAATGTTCAATGCATCATATCTTTTCCCAAGATATGATCTTAACTCAAATGGGATATACTCAAGATTATACTTTGGCTTTCATGGTTTGTTACAGTTTTCTTTGGTTTCAAATTCAACTTGCTAATGGACTGATGGTCTGTTTCATAGTCAGCCCCCAGTTAGGTTTTGGCTTAGATACTGAGGTTCTCCATTGCCTCTCCCAACAGATGCAGTCAATTTGATTCTCATGTATTCCATTTGGCAAAGTCCATGTGTTTAATTGCCTTTTACATGGTTGAAAAACAAGGTATTTGCATGAAGGATGGTTGGTCTTACAAAATTGTATCATTCAAACTGCAACTTCATTTCTATCACCAAGGCTGTATTTTTCAACTACTGTACCTTCTTATTAACAATTTTCAAATTCCAGTCACTCACATTACAGTATGCTTGATCAATCTCAGACTGAGGAAGTTGGTAGAATTCTTCAATTTTGGAGCCGAAAGGAGCAGGTATCAGGCATCAAGAACAAGAATCACATCATTACGAATGAGGGGGAGAGCAGGGTGGGGACCTACGGCCCACTGGTGGGTAATTGGTCACCCCCTCACAGGGGAGTCAGGAGAGGAGACAGGCCAGTCAAGGTGCAGCGAGGCAGTGATGAAGCATACAACTTTCCTCTAGTCCCTGAAGGGTGTATAAATTTGAATGATTATTGTATTAATTGGGACTCCCTTGTAGGCACAGGGTTATCATCCTATCACAGCCAGCACTTTATTTCAAGATAGGTCTTGCCAGTTTCTTTTTGATGATGGAAGCAATTCCATTCCTCTTGAATCTGTCATTCCTGGCATAGTAAATCATCTGATTATCAGACCCAAATGACCGATACCAGTCTACTTCAGCTCACTGATTTCTAGAATGTCAATCTTCATGTATTCCATTTCATTTTTTGAGGACTTCTAATTTTATCAAATTCATATTTTTATATTGCACATTATATATTCTTATTATTGAATATTTTCAACTGTTTCTTCTCATTTTGAGTCTTGGCCCATCAGTTAATCAAAGTTACCCCATCCACATGATGATGGTCACTCTATTTTGAGGGGGACCTCTTCCCCAGTCATATCTTGAGTGCCTTCCAAACGGAAGGGCTCATCTTCCCAAACGACCTTTAACAATGTTCCATTGCTATTCACAAGGTCTTCAGTGGCTAATCTCTGAAAAGTGGACAGACTATTTCTTGCATACTTTGCTGTTCTCTGGAAACTCCTCTGAAACCTATTCAGGATGGGGATCCTTTCTGGTGTTTCAAATACTCATGGCATAGCTTCCAGCATCACTGCAACATACCAGCCACCACCACAGAATTAATGGACAAACAAGTCATGACTGCCACCCCCAAGTGCCCCCCCACACACACACACACTGGATGTCTCTCCACTGAAAAAAAGTCTTGGAGTCCAGGAAGAATGAAAACAGGAACACAAGGAGGAAGTGGCATACGTGATGCTACATTGTGGAGATTGCAGTCAATGTAATGAAACGGAATGTGTCTCAATTATTGAATGAATAATTGATCTATTGCTTAAACCATCTCCCACTTAACAAGGAAAATTTAATACATAATAGTAAAATTTTTTAAGTTACAACTGGCCGTGATGGAATAGAAATAGTCTAATTGGGAAAACTTATCCCTAGAGTTCTATAGGACCAAGGAGCTAGAGAAAGGAAAGCATTTTTTATTTTAGTCATTTTCTTCTCATTACCTCCATCTTTTTTGCTAACGGGGCTTGATGGAACTGTATCACAGGTAAAACTACAGAAATGTACATGGATTCTTTTTCTTACTCATAAGTTATTTACATTCTATTGTGAAAGTACAGGAAATAAGGGAACTCTAAATGCATAGGAAAGACAATATCTGAAATGAAATTTGCCTTCAAATACAGAAAATGGAAGTTTCAGCACAACTGCAATTTGTGTCATGGTAGAGGAGTGATGTTATCCTTGGTATCTACTACAAATGAATGCACACTGACTCATGATAAGACAATTACTAAATAAGACAAAGATGGTTCAAAATTGCTTAAAAAAAGAAAAGAAAAAAAACAAAATTGAGACTTTACTATCTTTAACTAGATTTTCAGATCAATCACTTCCAGGACAAGAATGTGATTTTTTTTTCCTATTATGGCATTACATTCCTCTATTATGTCAACAGTGAACATATAAAAGATCTTAAAGATCCAGATATATAAATGTCTCCTATCACTGTATCCAGCCTATTCAAAATGTGGTTTATATTGAAAAGACAACCAACGTTCTCATGTATTTTCCTTTCAGAACACCTTAAAAAATCACTGTGTAGGCATTTATGATTACTTGTTATTCCTAGTCAGGAATGACCACATCTTTGTTTGTCTCAAGGTACCTAAAATGTTAATGTAATACTTGATACATAAAGGTCTTTTGAAAGAATAAATAAGACTATTTTTTGCAACATAGCTCTTTTTAAGACTCACCTAATCGGTTAAAAAAAAGCCCTACATAAAAATAAATTTCAGGTGGAATAAAAAGCATTCATCTAAAAAATGAGATCTAATCATGAGATCTAATCTAATTATTTTATTACAGTCTCTATCTTGGAATCAAGAGAGAAAAGATTCACATACCTTTTTAAAAACTACACCGGTGACCACTATAACAACTGGAAGCAATAATGTCTTTGTGTATCTCAGTGGTGTCTGAAACAGAACAAAATGTCAAAAATAGGTATTTAACTTTACTTTAGATGTACACAAATCTATTTAAAACAGACTGCCGCATGAAACTTAAAGGCAAAAATATCTTGGTCATAAGCAGCATGGAAATTTATTAGCCTCTAGATTCTAGTACAAGTGTCATTAGCAAAAAGTTATACAAAATATGATCAATTATCAATGATTCCCTAAATCCCCATTTTGGGGGGGAATTCCCCCCCCCAAAAAAAAAACCCCTCATTGCCATCATGCAGATTTCACTTCCTAGCCACCCTGTAGGGCAGAGCAGAACAGACCCTGTGGGTTTCTACGTCTATACATCTTTAGGAGAGTAGGAAGCCTCATCTTTCTCTTAGAGGGTAGCTGGTGGTTGCAGACTGCTCAGCAGCCCAACTTGTAATCCAGTATGTCACTGGATCTTGCAAAACCCGTCGGGGCAGTTCTACTTGGTCCTGTAGGTTGAGAGTCAGCTCCATGGCAATTTTGATGAGGTTGGATTTGTGGACAGGAACCACGGTACATTCCTGCTAAGACCCTACAGAACACTGCCTCACACACCAGTGCTGGCCAATCATGGCTTATGAAGAAATGGACAGCTAGTTAAGCACAAGAACAAAGCATAATAACATTTCGTCATTTGTCATTAACCCCTAATCCTTGAAGCAGGGCTGACCTTTTGTGCTTTCTGTGGAGAATAAAACCTGAACCGCGTGTATAGGAAAGAACACTGGACTGGAGGTAGTAGACTATGTTCTAAATTTGGCCCCTCAATGAGGTGGACTGACACAATGGCTGCGACAATGGGCTTCGGCATAGGAGCAATTGTGAAGATGGCACAGGACCTGGCAGTGTATTGTTCTGTTGTGCATAGGGTCATCATGGGTCCAAAGTGACTCAATGACACCTAAAAACAATGACATAAACTTTAGGAAGGAGGATGATAAAACTTTTTACTCCTTTAACGAGGTATAGCCTCAGAAACCCACAGAGCAGTTAGTTAGACCGTCTCCTATAGGAATGCTGTTAAGAGTCAGTATCGACTTGATGGCAGTGAGTTCAGTTCATTTATGCATTCATTCATTTATAGATTTTAGGGAAGTCATCTAAACTCTGCCTCCCACCCCTTCTCTGCAAATTAGAAGTATGTACTATGTGGTCTATAATGAGGAAATCTAATTTCAAGATTTAGCAAAAGGATTTGTTTTTCTTTCAAGATTAATACCATGTATTTCCATGATTTAAAATCACTATGTCAATAAAGAAGAAATAGTAAAAATATGCATACCGCTTTTTCCATGAAGTCAAATTCAGGAGCACAGGTATATATTAAGGTATCAAAATCTGTATACCTTAAAATTCTGGCTGCGATAAGGTCACTCAAGCGAATCTGGAATAAAGAAGAGTAAAATTGAATTAAAAGTATATAAATAATCATAGTCATGATTATTTGATTCATGATTTTGAATTAAGGATACTCTTGTAAGCAAATTAATCTAAACTACATGGATGTCCCTGAAAGAAAACAAACAAAAAATACAGTTAACCTAATGTGTTTTGTGTTGACCTGTGAAAACTGAAAAGCAAAGATAAGTAAAAAGAGAAATGAAAACTAAGGAGGAGGCAGAAAAAATAGTATAGAAGATGACAGAGTTAATCTGTATGTGCTGGGCAGAAACCACAATGCAGCCAATCAAGAGATCTTACATGCATCTCATTTAGCAAGTAAACAATAGTAATTTAACCTTTTTGCCACATATAGTAAAATTGAACGAATTTCTTATAGACAGTCTCTTTGACAAAACCTCGAGCACTCATTAAAGTTTCCCATGTTTCCTGATATTTTTAAGACACACCTTCAAGTCATTAAATGCTGAGCTACCCTTCGTAAGAATTACAATGATACATATTACTTCAACCCAGTTACTACCCATTGCTTTAAAAAATAAACAATGCCAAATACACCTAAACTTGTGAATCCAATGCTATCCCCTAATGATTACTGTCAGTGAGAAAATTATTCTTCCACTTCCTTCTCAGAAGGGGAAAAAGGAGAAAATGTTTGGCAGGTAAAAGCTAGATTCAATTTATTTTAAAGAGACAAATTAGTTTATGACAGGTTTTCTGATGATTTCTTGTAATTGCTGTTAGCTGCTGTCAAGGCTGTTCTGACTCATACACAGCAGCCCCATGTACAACAAAACAGAACACTGTCTGATTCTACACCTTCCTCACAATGGTGGTGGGTAAGCCAGCTCATGGACAGTCTTCCTTTTCTCTGCCCTTCTGCTTTTCCAGAGGTTGGTCTCACTCAGTAACACGTCCAAAATATGTGAGCCTATGTCTCACCATTTTCACTTCTTAAGAATATTCTGGCTGTACTTTTTCCAAGACAGGTTTGTTCAGTCTTCTGTCAACCCATGGGATTTTAATTTATTTATGCCTCCCCTTGACAATCAAGGACAACTTAGAATTGACTTTATGTTTTCAAATGTAGTCTTGATGACTAAGACTAACTTAACTGTACAACCATAATTTCAAGTTTTATCTGTTGTTGTCACATAGCGAAGGCCATGTGAAGAATCAAGGATGTGTATGTGTGCATTTCTTTTTCTTAAGATTTGTAAAGAGCAGATCAATAGCATGGAGCCAGACAAGAAACAGAAACACAGACCAAGTTAATAGGTATATAAATAACTCAGGAGACCTAAATAAAGTTTATCATAAAATGTCTGCCCTATAAAATAAAAAGTTAAGATCAATAAAAAGGGAAGGAAGAAAGGAAATGCCAGACATAAAAAAGAACAACAGCAACAAATAAATCCAATAAATCACTATGCAAAGCTAGCAACAAATGGAAAATTAATGCTTATATTTTGAAATTTTATCAAACATGACCATATATGTAAGTGGATTAATGGTTGTGCTCGTCCTTTTAAAGAGCAAGTTCTATAAATCTCTTACTAAAATTATTCTCAGCATAAAAAAGGGGCCCTAAAATCTGATAGTATTATGCCAGGTAAATTTATCATACATTTTTGTCTGATACATTCATGTGTGTTAATATAAAAGCAAACTACTGAAAATAAAAAATGAATTCATGAATTGTTTTCTAATCCATAAATTGATTACGTAGGAACTAACTATGCAATGGGTTCCTCTTAAATATGGCTTTTCTGGATTTGGGTTTACAGTTTTGCTAGAATGATGTATGTAAAAGAGACTAATTAACTGAAAATTGCAAACAGTATGTCAAAGCTGAATGATGAATAAGGAAGATCAAAGAATTGATGCCTTTGAATGAAGGTGTTGGCAAAAAATGTCAGATATATCACAGATTGCCAGAAGAGTGAACAGATGTATCCATAATCGTACCAACAATCTCCAGGGAGATCTAGACTTTCCTTGTTAGGCACCTTCTAGTTCCACAGGCTCTATCTATTAACCAATTCCAAAACCACTTCCAAATTTTAGGTATTTGTTGAGATAGCATCCCACTTTCTGGTACCAAATCCAATCTTGGTTATCTAGTTCTGCTATAACAGAAATGCTGTGAATGAAGAGTGTTGATGAACAGAAATTAAGTGAACATCAAATAAAGGCCACCAGCTACAGGAGAGGATTTGCTTTCTTTAATCTCTGTGACAAAGAGTTTGTCTTGTCCCAGCTTTTATTCCTAGGTTCCTTAGTGACCAAGTGGTGGTTACACAGCCCACACTAATTCTGCTTGATTAATATATTAAAGAAAACACATTGCCAAGTGGAATATTTACCAGAGTTAGAGGAGCATGATGGTTAGTGTTAGGTGTTAACTTGGGTGGGCTATGATTCTCAATTGTTTGGCAAGCATTATGTACCACCTGCCTAAGACAGGAGGCTGATGGCCAAAAAGAAAAAAGAAAAGTCACTGCAGTTGATCAACTCTAGGCTCTAACTCATTAGAAAAGTAGAAAATATATGCTGAGCTATAGGCATACTCTGAAGATGATCAGATAAGGGAAAGCAAAACTTGTCATCCTTGCCAACAACAGCCTCGCCTTGAAAAAAGTCCAAATTACAGTACTGCACTATGTTGGCCCAAACTGATGTTCATCACTATAGTGACCAGAATATCAAATTGGGCACAGTATGTGGAAGGCACTACAAAGCATGCACACTGGCCATCATGGATCATTAGAATCATACTTGAGAAGACCAGTGAAAAGACTGGTGTGAAAAGACTGGAAGATAAACAAGCGGCCATCTAGCTCAGAAGCAACAAAGCCCACATGGAAGAAACACACCAGGCTGTGTGATCATGAGATGTCAGGTAGCAAGAATCTAAGACCCAGATTAAAACCATACCCAAGGTGAATGGTGAGGAAGACATGGAGTGGAGATTCAGTGCCCATCTGTAGACAATTGGACATCCCCTTACAGAGGGGTCACAGGGAAGAGATGAGCCAGTCAGGGTGCAGTATTGCACCAATGAAAACACACAGCTTTCCTCTAGTTCTTTGGTGCTTTCTTCACCCTACTATTATGGCCTCAATTCTACCTTACAAATTGGATTAGACCAGAACATGAACACTGCTATGGATAAGAGAATCCAAGATAGATAAATCCCTCAGGGCCAACAAGGAGAAGATACCTGGAGGATTAGGGGTGGGGAAAGGGGCAATGGGGGGAATCAATTACAAGGATCAACTTACAACCCACTTCCAGGGGTATGAAAAGGGAAAAGTGGGTGAGGGGCAATGGAAGATGATGTAAGATATGGAAAAAAATAATCTACAACTTAACAAGGGAGGGGGAAAGGGGAAGCAGGGGGAAGAAATGGGGAGCTGATATCAGGGACTCAAGTGGGAAGAGAATGTTTTGAAAATGATGGCAGCACACATGCAAATATGCTTGACACAATGGTGGAAGGTCTGGATTGTGATAAGAGATATAAGAGCCCAGAGCAAAAGTAGTTTAAGAAAAGAAAGAAAAATAAACCCTTCGATATTTTTCTTTAGTCAAGCTGGTCAAAGCTTGTTTATATATAGAAAAAGGGTAATAAATAAGTATATAAATCTAGATCAGTTGTTCTCAACCTTCCTAATTCTGCAATCCTTTAATACAGCTCCTCATGTTATGGTGACCCCAACTATAAAATTATTTTCATTGCTACTTCATAACTGTAATGTTGCTACTGTTAATAATTGGATGAGCCCTGTGAAAGGGTTGTTTGACCCCCCAAAATGGTTGTGACCTACAGGTTGGGAACCACTGTTCTAGGTAGAGGAAATGTTGAAATAAAATACATTTTGATTATTTTTGTTTAGTAAATGTTTCTATGATTTAGGTAGCAATACATCTTGTCTTATCCTCTTATAAAATGAACAGGTCAATACATACCTATCAGAACTTTTATGTTTAAACTAGAAAGTACTTACATGATCTGAAACGCCTAAGATTTTAGACGTCAAAAATTTCAAAATAATTGTTCCAAACCACCAGATACAACCTTGGATTAGCTATAAAATAAATGAAATAGATAGAAATTAGACACCCAAATTATAAATTGCCAAGTGGGAATATTCAATCATACCTATATATGGCAGATTAGTCTAATCATGCAAGTTATCTTAGTAGTGAGGTATAAAAAGAGATGAGAATTTTCTTCTAGAATATTTTGCTTAAAGTGAAGAAATTGAAACTGGTAACACTGTATAAAACATTTAACAACAGCAGAATTCTACATATCCTAAAACTAAAGAAATTTCTTTAAATATTTTTTCAATTTCTGCTGAGAGGAATTATGTGTTTGTTTTCAAATGCTATTTTAGCTAAATATCCTTTTTTAAAAAACTGTAATAAAATGTCCCTATGACTCATAGAAACATAATTTTATGAGCCTTTCTTAGAGAAAAAAATTTTTAAATGTTAAGACTTTTTTAAAAAGAGAAATCATATACTATATCATATATAAGAATTTCTGATTGTCATTTGTTTGTTTGGGGCTAGCTTGACATAAAAATGAACAAAGTGTAACTTTCTGGGTAGCCTGAGCAGTTGAAATTAAAATTTCTAAACAGATCTTCCCCCAAAATTATGCAGAACAAAAAGCACAAACTTCAATCACTTATAATTAAAACAATGATCACCAAACATAGCAATGATATTTCAAGTTCCTAATCTACACCTTTGCAGACAGAGATAGGAGTCACACCCAGCTATGTAAGACAGAGAAAAAGGAGGTGAAGGGTCAATAAATGAGCCAAACTCACCTCATAATGAAAAGGTCTGCCTTTTGTGGAAAAGAGCTCTGCAACTTGTATACAGGATAAAAGTATTGATTTAAGAAAAGTATTACTTCTGGGAGACAGAAAGATAACAAAGAAGGGAGAGGGATGTTTTGATAAGAGGATAATTAAGGAAATAATAAGATGGAGAAATTTAATATCCTGTCAGGCAAATACATAAATGGATATTTATCAGAAGGCACTCTCCCCTTTCATCACACAAGGTTGTCAATTGAAAATATATATATATATATTGAATTTTGATACACTTACAAAAAATGTGTACCTAGGGAGAGTGTAAAATAATTAGTACATTATTGTATGATAATTAGAATATGCTACAATTTATCTTAGCCAAAAGGCCAAGAAGCAATTAGAAGAAATATGGTTATCATATATTGGACTCCTAACCAAAAGTTAATAGTTCAAAACCACCAGCTGCTCTGCAGAAGAAAGATGAGGCTGTTTGCTTCTATGAAGACTCGAAGAATTACTATGATTTTGAATTGCCTCAATGCCAATGATTTTGGATTTACATATACACACACATATCTTTTACATGAAGATATGCAAGACGGGCCTTTCGACAGTAGTTGGAAAACATGGAATTGGTGGTAGAAAGAAAGCTGGTGGTAGAAAGAAAGCTTGACAGAATTTTGCAAGACTAATGACTTCTTCATAGGAAGTATCTTTTTCAATAATATAAAAAGGATTATGTACATGGACTTTTCCAGATGAAATAAAAAGAAGCCGAACTGATCACATCTGTGAGAAGTGATGATTGAGATGTCATTGCCAACAGCTAAAAGCAGGTTAGGGGCCAAATATGGGACAGACCATCAATTACTCATATATTAAATTCAGGACAGAGGTGAAGAAAATTAAAACAAGTTGATAAGAACCAACATATAACCTTGAATACATCCCACCTGAAGTTCAAGAATATCCTAAGTACAGATTGATGTATTAAACAGTAATGACAGCACCTGATGAGCTATGGGATGACATCAAGAATATCATACATGAGGAAAGCAAAAGGTCATTAAAAAGGAATGAAAGAAAGAAAAGATCAAAGTGGTTCTCAGAAGAGACTCGAAAACTTATTCTTCATTTTAAAGCAGCTAAGAAAAATGGAAGAAATGATGATGTAAATGAATTGAACAGAAAATTTCAGTGGGCCGCTCAAAAAGACATGGTCAAATATTATAATAAAATGTGCAAAGATCAAGAGTAAGAAAACCAAAAAGAAAAAACATTCTCAGTATATCTTAAACTGAAAGAACAAGAGAAAAAATTCAAGCCTCAAATAGCAATACTGAAAGGACCTATAGGCAAAATATTGAATACAAGAATCAAAGGAAGATGCAAAGAATACAGAGTCGCTGAACAAAAACACACAAGTTGATATTCAAGTCATTTCAAGAAGTAGCAGATGAGTAAGAACTAACGGTACTAAAGGAAGAAGCCCAAGCTATACTGAAAACACTAGCCAAAAACAAGGCTCCAGGAACTGATGGAAATCCCATTGAAATGTTTCAACAAGTTGATGAAACACTGGAGGAACTCACTTGATTATGCCAAGAAATCTAGAACAGTGTTATATGGACAACTGACTAGAAGATAGACATAATCTGTATTCTTCTAAAGAAAAAGAATGTGCAAATTATAGAACAACGTAATTGCTATCACATGGGAGTAAAATTTTGCTGACAATCATTCAAAAAGGGTTGCAGCAGTACATTAACGTGGACCTGCCAGAGATTCAGGCCAGATTCAGAAGAGGTCGCAGAATAAGGGATATCATTATTGATATTGATATTGATCTTGGCTGAAAAAAGAGATGACAAGAAGCATGTTTGCTTGCATTTTATTGACCATGCCAACACATTAGCCTGTGAGGATCATGATACACTATGGATATCCTTGAGAAGAATAGAAATTCCAGGACGCTACATTGTGCTTATGTGAAACCTATACATGGATCAGGGGCAGTTGTACAAACAGAACAGGGAATACTGTGTGGTGGATTAAAATCAGGAAAGGTGTGTGTCAGGATTGTATATATTCAAACTGTATGATCAGAGAATGTAAATCATAGGAAGAAATAATCAGGATTGGAAGGTTTATTAACAACCTGTGACATGCAAATTACAAACCTTGCTGAAAGGGAATGGGATTTGAAGTACTTGCTGCTGTAGATCAAGGATAGAAACCTTCAGTATGGATCATAACTCAATGTGAAGAAGATCAAAATTCTCACTACTGGATCATTAAGTAACATCATGATGAAAGAAGAAAAGAGTGAATTTTCAAGGATTTCATCTCGCTTAGATAATCAATCTTCATGGAAGCAGCAGTCAAGGGACTGGGTAAATCTGCTGCACAGGACGGCTTTAGAGTGTTGGGAATCAAGAATGTTACCTTTGAGGACAAAGGTGTGCCTAACTTGACCCATGGTATTTCCAACCCTCATAAGCATGTGAAGTTAGACATTGATAAGGAGACCAAAGAAGAACGGTGTATTTGATTTATGATGTTGGCAAATAATTATAAAATACCATGGACTGCCAAGAGACAAACATATCTGTCTTGGAAGAAGTACCATCTGAATGCTCCTTAAAGGCACGTACTTTGGACATGTTCGCAACAGAGACCAAGCCCTGGGAAAGGTCATCACACTGGGAAAAGTGGAGGGACAGAGAAAAAGAGGAGGGCTCTTGATAAGATGGGTTGAGAGAATGACTGCAACGAGGGGCTGGCACACACGAACAAATGGTGCTTCCTTCTCCTGTACATAGGGTTGGTCAGGAGAGAGCAGTCTCTGGAAAAGGACATCATGCTTGGTAAAGCCAAAAGGCAGAAAAGAGGAAGGTCCTCACGGAAATAAGCTGAGACAGTGGATACAACAATGGGCTCACACACAGGAGCGCTGTGATAAGGCTGCTGTGCAGAAGGTCATGATGGGTCAGAGCTGCCTCAATGGCACTAACAACAGCACCATCTCTGGTTAGGAAGCTTTGCTTTTTCCTTTCTCTGAGGCTTATTCTTGAAGTCCCCTTTTTTTGCTTTTCAGAGTTAGCTAGGACTAGTAAAATGTTAAACAGCATCGGTATCTTGACCTTGAGTCTAAATGAAAATTACGTAGTTCTTCATTAAAAGAACAAAATTTTTTGTTGATCTTGAGTTTAAATGAAAATTACTTAGTTCTTCATTAAAAAGAACAATAATTTTTTGTAAGTTATTATCACTTTTGAATGTTTACCCAGCTTGTGATAATATTCTAAAATCCAAGTTTGGGGTGTTTTTTTGTCCTTCAGTACTTTGGAAATGCTGTCCTATTGTCTTCTTGTTCCCTCTTTCCTTACAGATAAGAATGTTATGTCAATCTGATTCAAATTAAGTTGAGAGTAATATGCCTTTACTTTGAATATTGCAGTAAGTAAACATAGCTTTAGATTCTATCGAAAGGAACTTCACAGTGGATCTAATCAGTTTGGTCTAAAATGCTTAGTTCAGGTTCTATATTATAAATAATTATCTTTGTAAAAAGGTATGCAAATCCAGATGAACTGGAGAAGGTACACTAGTAGAGAGGGGAACTGGAGATTTGGGAAACCTTCGGGCCAATGGTTAGTTTGGAGCTGCTGGAAGGGTGGAGAGAAGGTGGGGTAGAGAGATGGAACCAACTGCAAGGATATACACATAAGTTCCTATTTGAAGGACGGGCATCAAAGATGTGGGTTAGGGGAGAGGTCGGGCAGTGTAAAATATGACAGAACAATAATAATGTATAAAGCATTGAGGGTTGGTGGGAAGGAGAGAGCAGGGGAAGAGGGAAAGGATGGAAAAGCCGATACCAGGGGTTCAAGGGAAAAGGTGGATGATCAGAGAACGGTAACAGCAGTGGACATGTGAAGGTGCTTGGCACAGCATGTTTATTTATGTATTGTGACAAACGATGTACGAACCCCCAATAAAATGATTTTTTTAAAGGTATACAAAAGGGCAGATGCCCAAAAAACAAACAAACAAAAAGCTAAAAAGGGGACTGAGCCCCGGTGGCATAAGTGCTTTGAGTGTGGGACTGCGGCCCACGACCACCAGTGATGCCCCCCCCAAAAAAGCTAAAAAGGTATATAAAACCTTTATATATTAAATAGTATTAAGAAACATATCTATTACCTAGATAGGATAAAAATTATCTTTCTTGAAAGTTATGGTAAACAACATTAAAATTAGACTTCAACCATCATGAATGATAATTTTTCTACAGATTGCTATATTATAATTCATTTAAGAACATTAAAATGTTCAAATTAGTGTTTTCAAATGTATTGACAGGAAATATTCAATATAAAATTTATATCATAGGCATTAAAGAATTATATATATTAGAACAAGTTTTTAAATGTTAGTTCACAAGACATTTTTTAAATGCTCATTTTCCATAGAAATATTATTTTAAAAATCCAGAAAACCTGTTTGTTGCTGTTTATTTCTTAGCCTTTTTTTTTGATTACTAGCATGATTCATTGTGCTCAGTCTCAAAAATCTAAAAATAAGCTGAACATTGGTTATATTTCAACTTTTCATGCCTTTGAATTTTGTTGTTGGTTCTGTTACCTTGCTACTCCTTTTAAAATCTTAGATAATTTTTATGTTCGCTCAAGGCTACTACTGAAAATATTTAAGACAATGACTTTTCCTCTAGGTGGAACTTCCTCTGAATTGAGGTAGAATTCTCTAAATATCCACTAAAATGGTTTTATTTATTGCTATCTTCTTTTTTGTCATTTTCTGTATGTATTGTTAGTCTATATTTGCCTATTTGATTTCTTTTTGAGTTGTTTTCAAAAGAGGATCTTCTAATTCTCAGACCATTTTATTTTTTTAAATCTTGTCCAACTTATCTGAAGTGCAACTAGCATACCCTGGAACAGTTATCAAATCTAAGAATTCACTGCACAAATTTTTCTATATCTTTCCCCTAAGTAATTGGAGAATGCCTCCAGTAAAGGGAACTGGTCATCCTTTCCATTTGTTCGCTTGTATTCTAAGTAGAGACCGACCTGTGCATCTTACCCTAACTTTTTGCCAGTCTTTTAATCTCAAAATATATTATGTAAAGACATAACTCTTCAATATGGGTGGATTTTTTAAAAGCATACATAAAAGACTCAAGAAAAGAATAATGAAACATTTTAAAAGTTTAATTAGTTGCAGTACTTGCTTATTAACATGCTTATTTTACCTGTAGATAAAATGCATAAAACTAGAGATAACATGTACAGTCATTTAGATGTTTGAGAAGCCCAACAAATATTAGATAGTGACTAAGTTGAGATAAGAAAGGTCTGGGAGAATGCTTTAAGTATAAAAATATAGGATTTCAAATTGAAAGCAGAAAGAAAGCGATGGAAGAATGATTTAGAGAAAACAGGGGGAGAGGAAAGTTGGGGTGAAAAAAGAAAATCAGAGTTGTTTAGGAGAATACACTAAAAAAGAAAAACTCAAAGTGATTAAAAAACTAAAGAGCAAAATAATGAAAGGTCTGAAAGAACTATCAAAATAAATTGGTTAGTTTCTTAAAAGGGGCTTATAATCTTTGCTAAGGACTATTTCCTATTTTAGATTAGTAGCTATTTAAGACACATTCTACATATAAATTGTTAAAGTTTTTAACTTATCTGCATTGAGATTATAAAAATAGAAATTTTAAATCTGAAGAGTTTAAATATTAAATCTTACCCAAAAGTTGAGTTCTGATGTTCCTAATCTTTGAATTTTATTTCTCTTTAGAATTATAGCCTAAAATGTATATGACAGGAAATAAAATAAAATTAACACATATTCATATGAATGGTCCATTTCAAAAATTACATTACTCCTTCCTCCCATCTAGGTTACCAGTAGTCATTCATGCTTTACTTATTGAGTGTTCCAGTTGTGGATATGACAAATTTCTTCGGCTGATACTTAAATGATGGCTGTGGAGAAAAGCTGCTCCTTGACCTACGTCAGTCCCTCTGGTTTACTTTGTTCTGAGTAACTCTCAGAGAGGCTGATGATGGGCTGGCAGTGTATCTGTTCAAGTATGTACATATGTTTTCCAGCAAAGTAGTGGACTAAAACAACACGAAAATCCTTCCTTCCTCTCCAAACCCCCAAGATAAATAATCTGAGATGTTTTATTTTTATTTTTTTCTGAGATGTTTTAAAATGCAGAGTTGTACTTATAAGAAAGAAAAAACTTCCTAAAGAGTAGAAACAAGAAAGTAACTTTAAGAAGAACCATAGGAGAAAATTCTAAAAACATTACTCATTGAGGTGGGCTGTGGTAATTTTTAGGAGGGCTACAGAACTACATGACACCTATGGATTTGCACTATATGAGAAGGAAAACAGAAGTGTAAAGTATGGAGTTGGAGGTGAACTTCATGCATAAGCTAGGATCCTCAGAAACTCTGCCTTCAGTGAAATACTCCACCTACCATCTCTAGAAATTGATAAGGAAGGGAAGTAAATATATATTAATATGGATTTGTACAAAAAGGATAACCCAGAATACTAAAGAGACTGCTTACCTATCAGGACATGGTGGAAAGACAAGTAAAGAAAGAGTACCTATGAAGCTATGACTACAGTTTTGGGGTGTAGTCCTTTCAGAACAAATCCTAATATTATAGTACTTCGGGACACATAGAACCCATGCTTTATAAACAGTTAAAAAAAGTCACCAAGGGCATTTGCAAACAGCAAAACAGGTTATATGTAACAAGTTCAAATGAGTACTAGTATCAATTCTAAGTGGTTACAGATTGTCTCAGAATTTGTGAAATATTCCTTTAAAGGAGAGTACATTTTTCAATATAATTTTTGTCTATTTCTTTATTATTAGAGACATGGTAGTGATTCACACACCAAAAGGATATTATTATTAAGTTAAGCAATTTAGGTTGCCAAGGGAAAACTTTTTCTTGCTGGAGTATCATGAATCAGATTTATTGCCCTAACATAGATTAAAAAAAAATAAAAACAAAAAATGCAGCAGCATATAAATATAGAGAATAACAGACGCTGGAGATTCTGCAAAGAAGAGTCAGCTCCCTAGGAGGCATGGAGAAATGAGGTGGGCCCTGTGATTTCCCCAGCTTCCTGTGAAATGGTGGTAACACTGGGCCCTGTGATTTCCCCAGCTTCCTGTGAAATGGTGGTAACACTGGGAGCAAGGATACGGGAGTTGGAGAGAGTTGGAGAGAGGCATCTAGAAAGACCCAAGAGGTAGAAATTTTAGGCCACAGTAGTAGATAGAAAAAACTAGAATAAATACAGAAATAAAAATACTGGGAAATGTAATGCATCAGTGAATCATAAGACAATTCCAAGCAGTCCAGTATCTATGTCATTTGAAATCTTCAAAATGTGGGGACAGAAAACTATTCAAAGAAAAATGACCAAGATTTTTTCTAAATTTTGAATAAAATTACCAAATTTGGGATCCAATCAGCTTTTTAAAAAATTCATTAAAAAAAATTCACTTTATTGGGTAGTCTCATAATTCTTATAAAAATCCATACATTGGGGCTGAGCCCTGGTGGCGTAGTGGTTGTGTGCAGGACTGCAGTCCACAGGGTTGACAGTTCAAATCCAGCAGCGGCTCTCCAGGAGCAAGGCTGGGCTTCCTACTCCCACCAGGGCAGTGATGCCACCAAAAAAAATCCATACTTCAATTGTATCAAACATATCTGTACATACATTGCCACCATTATTTTATAAACATTTACTTTCTATATGAGTCCTTAGTATCAGCTCATCTTTTTCCAACCCCTCCTCCCCCCAGAGGCCCCTTGATACATTATAAATTATTATTATTTTTGTATTTTACCCTGCTGTCTCCCTTCCCCCAAAGTTTTTAGGGGGGTTGTCCCCCTGGGTGGGGTGGGGTGTAGATATGTGTCTCTCCTCCCTTCCTCCGCTCCTCTCCCCACCTTCCCCTTACTCATCTAGTATTGCTACTCCCATTTTGTTCTTGAGGGTTTATCTAACCCAGATTCCATGTGTCATGAGTTCTTTTCTGTACCAGTATACATGTGCCAGTGTACAAGACTGGGGTCACGCTCGTGGAGGGCGAGGAATACTCAAGCAACCAGAGGAATATTGTGTGTTTCATCGGAGCTATTCTGTGCCCTGATTAACAGATCCATTAATCTTAATGAACCCGAAATATAAAGAAAATTATAGGCGAATTATAACTAAACTGCTTAATATTACTTGTAAACAGAAAAATTTAAGATCAATTAAAAACTAGATTAAAAAAAACTAGATATGTTATATCAGAGAGAAAACGAGAAGGATGTCAGGAGATTTCTAACCTGAGAAGCGACACTGGAGCACTATCTGTAAAAGACTTAAGGAAAAATTCCTTATCCAGAAAATATATCTTAAAACACAGAGACAAAAAACAAACAAACAAGCTAATGACTATTTGATCTCTATGACAAGAGATAACAAGAAAGTCCTCAAGACAAGGAAAAAATGGTATTAAATATCAATCTGGTTCCTCCTTTTCACAAATGAAGGGAACTAGAAACAGCAACTATAGAGTAAATAAGATTTATATTTAAATATTTTCTATATTAACTTCTTAGAAAAAACTTCTTGAGTGATTTGTAATATACATAAGTAAAAGGTTTGGCAATTATGCAACAAAGAAAATAATAAAGGAGCAAAGCAGCCTGTGTGATCACAAGAGGTTGAAGGAAGCAAGTCTCAAGCATCAAAGAACAAGAATCACATCACTACAAATGAGGGGGAGTGCAGGGTGGGATCAAGGCCCATTTGGGAGCAACTGGACACCCCCTTACAGAAGAGTCATGAGGAGGAGACAGGCCAATCAGGGTGCAGTGAAGTAGGGATGAAACATACAACTTTCCTCTAGCTCTTAAAGACTTCCTCCCCCAGCTATCATGGTCCCAATTCTACCTTACAAATCCAGCTGGACTGGAAGAGGTACAATGGTACAGATGGAAACTGCAAATACAGGGAAGCCAGGATAGATGAACCCCTCAGGAAAAGTAGTGAGAGTGGAGTTACTGGGTGGGTGGAGAGAAGGTAAGGTAGAGAGGGGGATTCAATTATAAGGGTCTACACATAGCCCTCTATCTGGAGGATGGACTTCAGAGGAGTGGGTGAGGGGAGATGTTGGGCAGTGTAAGACATGACAAAATAATAATAATTTATAAAGTATTGAGGGTTGGTGGGAGGGGGGGAGCAGGGAATGAGCGGAAGGGATGAAAAGCTGAAATCAAGGGCTCAAGTGGAAAAGCAGAGATTTAGAGAATGATAACGGCAGCAGTCATGCAAAGGTGCTTGGCACAGTATATGTATGCATGTATTGTGATAATCAATGTACGAGCCCCCAATATAATGATTAAAAAAGAAAAAATATAAAGAAAAATACTGCACACAGAAATATTTGGGATGCTGATGAGAAGTACCTTGGAGGTAAATTCATAGCAAAAAATATGGTAAAAATATTTTTTAATGGGCTGAGCCCCGGTGGCATAGTGGTTGAGTGTGGGACTGTGGCCCACTGGCCTGGCAGTTGAAAACCAGCAGCAGCTCTCCAGGAGCAAGGCTGGGCCTCCCACTCCCACCAGAGGGCAGTGATGCCCCCCCCCAAAAAAACACAACAACAACAAAAATTTTTAAGTAAACTCACTAGCTATATATACACACACACACACATATATATATACACACACATATATGAATAGGATAAATTAAGGTCAAAATAGACAGAATAAAGGAAGTATTAAAGATAGGGTAGAAACCAATGCAACCGTTAAAAAAATGAAAGAGAGTTAATCAAAGAAACTAAAATCAAGTTACTCAGAACAGAAAACTCAGAAGTAAATGAACACACCTCCAGACCATTGATCATCACAAAGTACCAAAAATTATCAAATGGGCTAAAGACAGCTTCTTCAACAAACAGTGTTAGATAATGAAGTAGGATCCATACGTCTCCCCATGCAGAAAAACAAACTCCAGATTCAAGTCCTAAATATAAATTTCAGAGTTATCAGGATCATCAATGAGAAAATTGGGGTAAACTTTTCCTTATTTCAGGGAGTAGACTACCAAGTATAACAAAATAAGCATAAAAATGGAAAGCAAACTAGATGAATCGAGGCCTACAAAATCAGATTCCTTAAGAATATCAAAAAAATTAACAAACATCTACTCAGACTAGTCAGGAAAAGATACAAATTTCCAACAACAGGAAGAAGAGTAATGGTATTATTAGGTAGCTAGCATATGGACTGGAGCGTCCATTGCACATGCTCAGAGGTTCAGACTTCTGACCAGGAAGGGGCGCCTAGGTGCACATTACACCTGGATTGGACCAGGTGAATTCAACTCAACCAATTGGGTCAACCTGGATCTTTGATCCATGCCTCCCAGCAGAGAACCCAAAATGCCAGAATCCAGAATCTTGCAGCCCCCTTCTGCTTCTCAAGCTGTTCCTCAAAGGTCATGCAGCCACCTCCCTGGTCACATGACTCCACGTGCAGGTGTGACATGCCCTGAGGTGCCCGTGTAAACCTGAATCTTCTTCAAGTGAGTTCATAAAACTTACTTGGATCACTGTGGCAGTCATGTGCTTATGTTAATTTTATGATTGAAATGTAAGGGTGGAGTCTAGCCTGTTAATCTGGAGATAGCCATTGAGTAGCCAATGAAGTCTCTATGTGGGCATGGCTTGCTCCTGAAACTTCTGGGAAATCTCTCGATATTTCCCTGGTGAAGATGAGAAGTTATTGCCCAGTGGTTGGGAGTAAGTCTCAGAAATGATGAATCATGGACAAGATGGCAGCGTCTGAGGAACCGGAGAAGCCACACTGCTTTGCCCTGATGGAACCAGACCTCTGAAGCTGGAGAGGCCACATGGGGACCCCTGCCAGTTATGAGTTGCTTCTGCCACCACTGGATGCTGTTGATACCCTGGAAGCAAGGAGCCATGGGGAGACCCCTGCCAGCTCTGGGACTCTCCACCCACTGACCTGTGACATCGTGAGTTGGAAAGAGACTTTATAGACTGATATCAGACATATGGATTAATATAGGATTTATGACTTTGTACTGGCCTGGATTGGGATGCTTTCTTAATGTCCTATTTCTTTTATATATAAACCTTTTCCTTATATCTATATGCATGTCTATAAATTTCTTCCTCTAGTCTATCCGAACTGATACAATTACGTACGTATCAGGCTTCAGCACGAATTCTTTCTTGCTCAGAGCCAAAGACGGAGGTATAGCCTCCCCTGGGAGATCTAACATTGTCACCATAGTTTCTAGGGATACATAAAAGATAACCAGGATATTGTGACAAACTTGGTCACTAAGTTTTACATCTTAAATAAAATGTACAAATTGGTTCAAAGATAAAAACTACCAGTTTGCCTCATTGTAGAGATTTGCAATCACAAAGACCCTGGGGGCAGTTCGGCCTTATCCTGTGGGAGTGCTGTAAGTAAAGACTGACTTTACAGTACCTGGTGGCAACCACAGTGCTGACTCCGTATCACACCTC
>PVJH01030966.1:0-24257 GCA_004026705.1 Nesogale talazaci
TTTACAATTGAGTGCATTGTGGTCACTGCTGTGTCACTTTATCTCCTTGAAGATCTTCTACTCTTTCACGCACCGTCTACTTTCCAGGGACTGGTCTCTCCTGATAGCTTCAAGATCCTCACTTCCATCTGAACTTCTTCCAAACACAGAGTTCGCTTGTCCTACCGGCCACAGAGTACTGTCCAGAGCCTTCGCCAACGCCATCTGTTCAAGCGCACTGACGCTTCAGGACCTTCCTTATTCATTGCTCAGACTTTCACATGCCGATGCGGGCATGTGTTCTGGGTCTGGGCGAATGGTTAAGCAAACGAAAGAACTGTGGATCAGAAGGGGGGAGGGGGGTGAGACGTGAATGAGAGAGAATCTACAACTGCCAGAGGAGCCTTGGCCCAGGGCTTTCTGCTCCCATGCACGGCTGCAGAGACGGAGCCTGGAAAAGATGGGGAGGATTTCGTCTGGCGTGGATACACACTCCATGGCCGTGCAAGCAGCAGTCGAGATTAAGCAAGGTATTGCATTGAGCAAATCCGCCCCACAAGACCACTTTAAAGTGTTGAAGAGCAAGGGCATAGCTTTGAGGACATGAGTGCACCTGACTGGTCTTTTCTGAGGACGTGTCCAAAGGAAGCAAGACTCGCTCTCCTTATGTGTCAGGAGGAGGCCCCTGTCTTTCTTTGAAGTCCAATGTGCTCATTCTTGGGCAGACTGCAATCGATCCCTGGCCAACGCCACCAGGTGAGTGGACCGGTTCTGTTTTGTGCTCCTTCAACGCCCTGCTTCTGCGTGCAGATGAGGTGAGTGAATGCATGAGGTCGTGGGTCAGGTGTGTCTTCGGCCCTTACAGCGGATCTTCCCAGGGCTGCACACACCACCTCCAGGGATGCTACTGTGTGTCCAAGCAGAAGAAAGCGCTGGAAACAAGCCCTTTGGGGAGATGAGCAAACCGAAACTCGGGGCATTATAGTCGCAGCTGACTGCAAGTCCCAGAGCTGAGAGGAGCACCGGCGTTTGCCTGACTCCAAATCTCTGTCAAGAGAAGGTAACCGAGACCCAGATGATGGGTCCCCTGCCCTCTTACTGGGCAGAGACTTGGATGCCCACCGTGACCCTAGGGGCCCCTCCTCTCAGCCCTAGTAGGGTAGCAACCTGACCAAGCCATTCACGCAGGAGCTTAGGGGTTGGGTAGCTGCGGGGAGGAATCCTGCCCTGCAGCTCAGTCCCCCTACAAGTCAGGGGCCACCACTCTTTTAAAAAAAAGTCTCCTTTGACACACCTTGTTTATGACAAGGCAGTGGGCCCTGTGATTTTTGTCTCAGCCGGCAGAGCTGCAGGGGTGCCCGTTGGAGCTGGGGCCAGGGCCCAGTCTCGCATGAGTGGGGCACTGCCCTGTTTCTGTGCCTCACCTGACAGCACCAGGTCCAAGTGTGGCATTCTTCTTGGCCTCCAGTAGACCAGACCCGCTCTCGGCCCTCACACGCATGTGCATATAGATAACTGAGCAGCGCTCCACTCTATGGAAACAGCAGACTTTGCTGATCCACTCACACGGGATTGCTTCCCATTCGTACAGACTCAGCACCGAGGGCTCAGGCATTCTTAAAGGGAGGCAGGCAGACAGGAACCAAAGAGCAGCATCTGCATGGGGATGGTGTGTGCAGCCTACACAGAGAAGCTTCTGGCCCTGTCCAGAAGTGACTAGTCATTTCAGAAAGTCCCTGGACTCTGCTTGTGTAGACGTCAAGCTTCCCTGAGGGGGCCAGTGGCCTGAGTACAGGGTCACACACGTGACAAATGTTCAGCAAATACTTGAGTAGGTAGATAAATGGATGGACTGCTAGAGGGAGGATTAAAAAGAGGAATGCAAAAGTATGTGGATGGATGGATGGATGCATGGATGGATGGGTGACTAGGTGGATGTGTGGATAAACTGATAGAATGTGGGGAGCAGTTGGGTGGGTGGATGCACCAGTAGGTAGAGCTAACTCTCCTTTTGTACCAAGGCCCATCTCATGAAGTAAAAGATAATTTTCAAAATTCAGCATAAAATCCTAGCCCAGGGCATCCTGAGACCAAGGGAACTGTCATTACTAGACTAGTTACCTAACAGGCGCAAGAAGGATGGACTCCCAAAGTCTTTCGACTCTCAGCTCACACTGATCTAGTTGTACCTGGCACATAATGAGTGCTCAAAACATAGTGGTAAGTGAATGAAGGCATGAAGGGCTGGCTGGAATAAATGAGTGAGCTGCCTCCCACCCATTTTATGAGTTAGGAAAGTGAGACCTCAGGTCACCCAGGAGACCAGGGGCAGAGCTTTGTGTGGAATCTAGACCAACTGGTGGGGCAGCATTCTTTCCTCACACCAGCTCGTTTCCTGGTTCCTGATCTTGCTGGGACAGCTCACCTAAGCCAGCTGTGTGGTTTCAGGCCTTGGGCACTATGTGCTCTTACCTGGGACACGAGATCAGTGAAGAGACCACTAGTTTGTTTGTGACCAGGTTGTGTGTCAGTGTGTGCATGTGCGTGTGTGTCTGAATGAAAAGGCAAATGTGTCAGGCCAACAGTTTCCACCTCCCCACCTCCTCTCCCAGAGCTATAGGTGTCAGGTGTGCAAGGCACCAGAGATAATCTGGTTTTGACACATGGCAGATGCCTTCCTACCTCCCAGAGGGTGAATTCAACACCGAGGGAGCCTTTGCCACATGCAGAGCCCAAGCCAACCAAACCCCCACCCCCCCACCACCGCCGCACCCCCTCCCCACCCCCCATCTCAGAATAGCTCATTGCCAGAGACTCTGTTCTGACTGCTGGCTACACAGCAAGGCACAGATGACAGCCCCCATGGGTTTCCAGGGCTGTAAATCTTTCTGAGCGCAGACAGCCTCATCTCTGTCCCGGCTAGTGGTTTTGAACCGTTCGCCTTGTGATACGTAGCCCCAGACGTATCCCACAGAGTCCTCAGGGCATTCAAAGTTGTCACCATAGGATTGGAGATGGGGGAGGGGTTCCCTGACTGCCCTCAAAGTTCACGTGGCCGAATACAAAATTAGATGTGGCCACTCCAACACCAGAGTTTATCTGATTTCAGATAACGTGAGCTACCAGACAAAAACAGAGTTATGCCTAGGGTATAAACGGATTCTATAGGAGTGCCATGCTCTAAATTAAGCACAGAGCAGCACACGGCACAGTCTCTGGGCCAGGTCCGGCCCAGCCCCGGTGGTTGTAGATAAAGCTCTCTTGGAACACTGTCACACGCAGCCAGGCCAGTACTGTCACAGAACAATGGCAGAGTTGGATGCTTGTGGCAGACAGACCGTATGGGCCCCAAAGTCCGAAACCTTTTCTCCGTAGCCCTGTCCAGAAAAAGGTTTGCCAACTCCTGTGACAAGGCAATGGCTCTCAAGTGGTCGGGCCTGGACCCCCTGCCTCTTCCCTGGGAACGTGTTAGAAGGGTCAGCCCTAGCCCAGCCCAAAGGCTCGGAGTCAGCAGGTCAGGCGTGAGGCCACTGTCTCTCTTCACAGGCGGTCCTGGGGGTTTTGACAAAGTTCTGGGCTCTGTCCTTAGAAAAACGCCAGGACAGCGAAGCCGTCACCCCTCTTGGTCAGCATGCGGGATGGCTTACCCGTCGCTGTGGTGCTGGGAATGATGCCACTGGTCTTTCAAATGCCAGCATGGCCACCACTGCTCAGGTCCCCGTGACTCTTTGCTACTAAGACAAACGAGGAAAGAAGACCCAGAGGTATACTGCTGAAAAACCCACATGTGCGCACCCTATGCGTGATATGCTGACCTCACTCCCTGTGATCAAATACGCCCGTGGCTGTGGCAGCAACAAGAACCAAACCAAACTCATGGCCCTCGAGTCAATGCCAAGTCTTGGTGGCGCTGTGGGACAGGGTAGGACTTACCTTGGGCGTTTCTGAAATGGCAACCCTTTACGGGCATAGGAAGCCCCCTCTTTCTCCCAGGGAGCGGTGAGTGGCCTGAAATCACTCACCTGGTAGATCACAGCCCAACACGTGACCACGACAGGCCAGGCAGAGTTTGGTTCTGTTGCACATGCCGTGGCCAGGAGGCGGTGAGAGGACTCAACAGAGCACGCCGACCTGCTCTGCCTCTTCCTGTCTGTGTGACGGTGGGCAAGTGGCTGAACTCCTCTGACCTCCGGTACCCTCGTCAGCACGATGGGCATCGTCACGCTCAACGCATGAGAGAAAGAAATGAGCCCTGCCTGGCTGAGGGCTGGTGCCTGCTCAGCAACCATCTCTTCCCTTCCCTGACTGCCTGGACGCGCTGCATGCCCCAGCTCCTTTCAGGATCTCCTGACCCCTCTCCAGTTCACGTCGTGCCTGGGAGACCCCTCACCCCGTTCATGGGTCCGGCCACAGGCTCATGCACAGGGAGCGGGGCAGGGGAGGGAAAGCAGCACGACGGGCCTCAGCCGGTTTCCGGCACTGCAGCAGCTCCCAGGCCTGTGTTTGCACATTGACCCTTACCGTATTTGCTCTCCGAGCCACTGTTTGTCCAGGGCCGACGTCCGTCACATAAGACCATCACTTCCCGGTAAATGCTTTCCAAGAGCAGGCTCAGCAGCTCCCTGCCCCCTCCCTCGCTCCTGGCTCCAGTCTCCAGCCAGCCACATTTCCTGCCGACCCTGCGTCACAGGGCAGCTTCCCCGTCAGGTGTCCCAAGCTGCAACCTTGGGTGTGAACCGCCCATCTTCCCGCCGGCAGCTGGTCACTGCACCACTGGCTGTGCCTACCTTCCTGCTTGGGAGCCACCCGAGTGACAGTGGACCTGCCCCCCAGGGATCCTCCTCAGGGCCACACCCCCCGGGCTTTTGCCCACAGAGGAGCCCAGGGGATGGGAACCCAGAACCTCTAGTTCCCAGCAGAGGCCTGAAACCTCTCCACCCCCATGTCAATGCCACGCTTTTCTTTGCCCCCTTGACAGAAGAACTCTTAAAACAGAGCAGGGTCTTTGGCTGGACCTTCTTATCAAAGCAGGTTCCCCTCCCACAGCAAGTGCCCCTCTAAATACCTTGGGGAGCCACAAGCTGAACACCCGCCTCTCATCTACCACTGACTCCTGCAGGTCCGCCTGCTGCCCATGCACAGCTCCGAAGGAGGAGAAACAGGCAAAAACAACACGGGGAAGGAGGGGGTGGGTTCAATGGTCCCACTGAAAGGGGTTACATTGGTCCCCTTAGACTTTGGAAGACATTTGGGAAAGGAGCTCTGACCCCAAGGGACTCACCCCTGCCATTGTCGACACCCATCACAGAGACCCTACAGGACAGGCTTCCAGGGATTCCCTGTAGGTGTCCTACTGCTTCCCTGGAACAGAAAGCCTCCACCTTGTCCCGAGGAGTGGCTGGTGGGTTTGAACTGCCGACTCTGAAGTCAGCAGCCCACCCGGTTACCCACGAGGACACCAGGGCTCATCTCAAAGGGGCTAGATTTAGAGCCGGGTGGGGAACCCCCAGCTAACCCCACCTCACCGAAGAGAAGCAGCGCCAGCCATCACATGAGGGGTGAGTTCATTCAGTGTTGGACTCCAGCAGGCTGATTGCTCAGTCAATCATGTGGTGTGATCCTCAAGTGATGTTATCAATATCCAAATGGCCCTTGGCAGAACAAAGGCTCCCCACCCCTGCTCTCCAGTCAGGTCGAGCAGACGAGGCAGGGATAGCCGCCTTGGCCGTGTCCAGGGTGGAGCAGTGGCTTAGGCAAGTCCTGGAGCCAGGCGGCCTCAGGTTGGCATCCCGGGGGCCCAGGGAGCGGCTGGGTGACCCCGGCAAGCACACCCTCCTGAGCCTGGGCTGGTGTTGGGAAATGGCAATGATCCAGCGCTCATCACTTCCTGAAGATTTTAAAGAAATCCTCTCAGTTATAAATCATCATTGTTTTCATATCTCACACCAACAGCTGTCTCCGTCCCCCCGTGTTTTCTGTTGCTCTTCTCCCTGGAGGGGGGTGTATGGTGATGTGTCCTCTCCCCTGCCTTCCCCCCGACCCTTCTGGTATCGCTGTTTCCACCCATAATACTGGATTCGGTGTGACATGAGCTCCGTCTCCAATGCCTCCTATGTGTACATGCTCCAGTCTAGTCTGAATTGAGAAGCAGCCCCGGGGTCATGAGTGTGGGGGCTGAGGAAGCCTCACAGAACCAGAGGGCTATTGTGTGTTTTATCAAGGGTCATGGGGGAGTGAGGAGTAGGAGAGAGGAGCTGATACCAAGGGCTCCACAGAAAGTAAATATCTAGAAAGGAAAGATGGCAGCATATGTACCAACATGCCTGATGCCATCGGTGTATGGATGGCAAGTAGAGTGGTAAGAGCCGCAATAAAGTGATCTTTTAATAGTTTTTAAAATGGAAAAAATTTTAAAAGAAAATAAATAACCTTAGTGATAGTTCTGCCATATCTTTAACCATAGAAGAGAGAAAGGAAGAAAGAACTCCTCAAGGGGCATGGGGTCGGGTCGTGCCCTGTGTTCTGCTGCACACAGGACGGCTGGGAGTGAGACCCCGCTCCTCTATCCTCCCCAGGCAGGTCCTCCCCCATGCAGGCACCCACCTGCGAGGACCTGGCGTGCAGACTGTTACCTATGCTGCGGCAGGCTTCCAAACAAAAATTCATGGATCTGTCATCAGAAATAAGTATTTCACAATATAGAATGGCATACTGCTCTGTGATTAATCACTGTGCTTTCATGACGTGCAATTTGTAACCATGAAAATACGTCCTGCCTATCAGATATGGACATGACGACGCATCGCAGGAGCACAGTGACAGTGATGAAGTGGCCACGAGAATGATGTCCTGGCTGGGGGTCCCCCCACATGAGGCACGGTGTGAAAGGGGTCGCAGCGGCATGGGGAAGGGGGAGAACCGCTGCCTGGAAGACCTTGCTAACTGCAGGCTCTCCAGTCGGAGACAGAGGGGAAGCAGTTTGTCTGGGGCTCACCGTGAATCCGAGGCCGACTCCAGGCCAGGACGCGGGCTCCTGGTCAGGCTCTTGCCAGGTCAAGTTCCTTGACCCCAGATGGCCTCGACCTGGCTGAGTCCAGCGGCCGCCCAGGGACTGGCCGCAGGCCCTCGCATGGACTTTGGGGCCGGGCCAGGCGAGCAAGTCAGAACCGCGAGGCAACAGCGCCCTCCGGCGGCTTCTGTGCTGCAGAGACCCGGACGAGGAAACGCCAAACCAGTCGCAGGCTGATTCGGGACGCGGCCCTGGGGGTCAGGGCTGAACTGCTCCTGCTGGTTTCCAAGACTGGAATGAATGAGTGAATGAATGAACGAATGGATGAATGAATGAACGAATGGATGAATGAATGAACGAATGATTTTCCCCCCTCTCCCACAGAGCTTCTGGTGGCTTTGAACTGACGGCTGACCTTGTGAGGCACTCTCAATTTCACAAGGACGGGGCAGAGGAACTCAGGAGAGGAACAAAGAGACCCACGCTGCCCTCCCCGATGCAGCGAAGTCCCTTGACGCCCCCCAAACAGCCCCTCTGCCCCGCCCCCCTCCTTAGAATGATGTCATTTTATTCTGGAAAGAAACAAACACAGCAATTACTGAGGCCAGCATCACACGGGGCGGGGATGAGGCGGGGTGGTGAGTGGAGAGTGGAGTCCTGAGCCACCTGCCTCCCCTGAAGCTCGTCTTCGGGGAGGCCCATCAGCCCCTGCCCCGCCCCCGGTGTTCCGCTTGCACCCCTGAACCTACCCGAAGCACAAGTAGAATGCCCGGGACCATGGAGGAGGCACAGGGACGAGTGACAGCTGCTCAGGTTCGTCACAGCTGTGTGAGCCTGGGCATGTTTCTGAACTGCTTTGGCCCCAGTTTTCCTCCTCTGTGAAATGAGGGAGCTAGGAGCACTTCCAGGGAGCCGGTGAAAAATACTGGAAGTACTGGACTACAAAAGAATGCTCGTTAGACGCCAGGATGGCAAGGTTTTGTCTCACAGGCTTTGGACCTGTGGTTGAGAGAGACTCGTCCCTGGGAACTGTCATCGTGCTTGATGGAGTAGAGAGGCGGGCAAAAAGAGCCAGACAGGAGATGAGCATGGTGCACAGGCCCGGGCTGTGCTTCACTCTGTGGCTGGGCGTCAGAACGGGTCCTGTGGTCCCCAGCAGTAGCTACACGTGATGCAGACAGCAGCGGCCTCAGCTTGTCACACTGGCATGCCTTGTGGGCCCACACGACGCTGGAGACCATACCAGCTGTATTTCAACTACCAGCAGGGTCACAGCGGATGGACAGGTTTCAGCAGAGGCTGCCGACCAAGAAAGACTGGGAAGAAAGGCCTGGCAGTCTACCTCGAAAAACTCGTCGAGGGAAACCCTCTCCACTGGTAGGTGAGAAGACTCTACAGTAGCCAGGTGCAACTAAGATCTAAGCTCTCATTTTAGGCCACAGAGAGGGGGCCCCCATCACCCCCTTAAATAAATGACTAGACTGAGGCACAGAGTTGGGTGGCTGCCCAGCAGAGCTCGGAGCCTTTACCACCACTGGTCACTCTGCTTCCTAGACGCCCGTGGCTCCCGCTGTGCCACAGAAGGGCTCACCTGGTGGCCGGAGGGATGGGGAGGGTGTGAGGGACACAGGGAAGGTGCTAGATCAGAGAGTTGAGGCAAACAGCAGAGGCTGGGGGGTGTCAAGGTCTCCGAGATATCAGTGGTCAGAGCTGGGCTCTTGGGGTCCCCGGGAAGCACGCTGTGAGCCTGGCTGCTACGGATGCAGTGCAGTAACATCCTGCATAGCCATCTACAGGCACTGTGACATGTGTGTGCGCACCATGTCAGAGGGGCACTGTTTGCACAGTGTGAGCGACCACGTGTGGCCCCAGGGCCCTACGGCCTGTCCGTGGTCTCCCTGGTCCCACCGTAAGCAGGGGTGACTCCTGAGCTGACTCTCTTTCTCAGACACCCACAGCCTCTCTGAGGATCGTGTTGGATCTTAGAGGGTTGCTCAGTGAGCTCCCCAGGGAGCAGTGCCAAGGTTGGTCCAAATCCGCCCAGAGGTGCCTCAGAAGAAAGGCCTGGTGATGGAAATCCAGCCTCTGAACCCTTTAGGAGGCACAGTTCCCGTCTGACCCAAGCCAAGGGGGAAGGGGCCGTGTGCCAGCAGCGACCTGAGGGGCACTGGAGACGAGTGTTGGCGAAGGAAGGGCTCGAGGACAGGTGAGATGGAGCCGATGAGGGGAGTCTGACGCCCGGGTCAACGGGGAGGGCCCCTGTGGGGCAGGGGGACAGTAGTGCTGACTTCTGGCCTCTGAGCGCCTTATGGCAGGGTCCGGCGAAGCCGCGTCGCTCAGAAACGGACACGAGATGGCGCTCGTGGACGGGGAATGAAGGAGAGGGCGCCCGCCAGGTGCGCGGCTGACCGCAGGTGTGGGCTGTGCGGCCCTGGTGAGGGGCAGCCCCTCCGTGCATCCAGCTCGCCCTCTGCTGAACCCCCAGGTCAGGCCCTGGAATCTACAGACAAACGACATGCCTGGTTCCTCGGCGCACTGCACCCAAGGTCCCGGTGGCCCCGGTGGTTGAGGGACCCCCTCTGCGGTTCAAAAGGATCCCCTGCTGGGCGAGGGAGAGATGCCAGTTCTGGAAACCCCCGGGGCAGCTATACTCTGCCCACGGGGTGGCTGGGGGTGGAATGTTCTCGATCTCAGTGATTTCTCTAGGCCGCCCAGCGGGGAGCGCCGGTTTGGGGGCTGGGTGCCAGCGGAGGAGGCGCTTCGGAAGCTAATGGGGCGGGGCCGGCTGTCAGATAAAGCACAGGACACAGTGGAGTTCGGAGTTCAGGGAAACCGTGAACAACTCCTTAGCATAAACGTGTTCCAAATGTTGCAGGTGGCACACTTAACTTTTTTTTTTTTTTAAGTTCACTGTTTACCTGGAGTTGCATGGGGCAGTCTGCACGTGTACTTGTTAAACCTGGCCCCTGGGGCGCATCCTCCTTGCGTCCTCACAGCTGTTGGCTGCGGAGGAGGGTCCGTTCGTTGGGGAACGGTTTCCGGTTCTGTGGATGCTATAGTCCAGATTGTCCAGGGGGGACGGGACCTGGGAGCGTGGGTGCTGCCCTTCCCAGCAGGTCCCCCTCCCCCCAACCCACCCCTCTCCCACCCTTCCCGGTTTCCTCTCTACCCATCAAGCAGGGGCGAAAGAAAAGGCTGGATTCCTCTGGCCTCTCTGTTGAAAGCAGGGTCAGCGGATGCCAAACGCAAACCATGTCCACTTGAAAAGGGCAGAGGCTGCCTTGTCAGTCAGGGAAAACCGAACCCACAGCCCCGGTGCCAATGCCGATGCCGACTCGTGGTGACCCTACCGGATCTCCATGGGTCTGAGTCTTTCTGGGAGCAGACAGCTTCATCCTGCTGTGGAGTGGCTGGTGGGTTTGAACACTGAGCTTGTCGTTAGCAGTCCAATGCTCATCCCAGAGGACACCCGGGGCTCCTTAAACAGGGCATGCCTCTTCTAAAGCCCTTCAGCCAGGGCACGGCTCAGCTTCGAGGGCAAGGGGTGGTCTTCGCAGACAGGTGGCTGGGGGGAGACTCAGTTCTGCTTGCTGCATGCGTTCCCTTGGACAAGTTAATCACGCTATCTGCATCTTGGCTTCCCAATTAAGAATATGGGGATAATAATCCTATACACTCCATTGGACTGGTATGAGGATTAAATGAGAATTAAATCAAGACACAGACAGCACTTAGAATAGGCCAGGTCGCTCCGACCGCAGACAACGTGTGGATAAGAGGACGAAGCACTGTCTGGCCCTGCAGCATCTTTCTGGTGGCCGGTCAGTCTGAGCCCACGGCGGTGGCCAGTGTGGGAATTGGCCACCTCGAGGTGTCCCTTGTTTTTGGTGACCCTCTACTTACCAAGCACGATGTCCCAGTGATGCAGCATCAGCAAGCACCCTAAAAGTAGTCTACACACGTGCCTGTGTGTACATGTTGGATAGTGCCATCTTGTGTCCTGCGGAAGATCATCCGACAACGAATGCCGCCGCAGTACGTGGACAGGGCGCGGCCAGAAGTGCAGGTCGGATTCAGAAGAAGACCGGGAACAGGGGATCTCCTTGCTGGTGACAGGCGGATCTTGATTGAAAGCAGAGACTCCCAGAAAGATGCTTACTCGTGTTTCATTGATTATTGAAAGGCGTTCGACCGGACCATAACAAACTATGGCTCAACTTGAGAAGAAGGGAAATTCTGGAACACTTCACGGTGCTCACGCAGAACTCCTCCATGGATCAAGGGGGCAGTGGTGTGACCAGAACAAGGGACTATGGCGTGGCTCCCGCTCAAGAAAGTTGTGTGAGGGGGGTTGCATCCTGTCACCATCCTTGTCCAATCTGTGTGCCGAGAAAATCGTCAGAGAAAGCAGATTATCTGAAGAAAATACGGCCTCAGGATTGGAAGACGGCTTATCAACAACCTGAGATACGCCGATGGCACAGGCTTGCTTGCTGAGCGTGAGGAGGCACTGAAGGCCTTGCTGATGAAGACCGGGGAGTGCAGCCTTCGGCATGGATGGCAACTCAAAGGAAGGAAACCAAAGTCCTCACAACCGGACCCACAGATCACCGCAGGATCAGTGGAGAAAAGGTTGAGACTGTCGAGGATTTTCTCTTGCTTGGGCCCACAATCAGTGCTCAGGAAAACAGCAGGCAAGAGACCAAAAGACGTGTTCCATTAGATAAATGTGCTGCACAGAGCTCTGTCAAGTGTTGACAGGGAAGGATGTTACTTTGCGGACGAAGGCGTGCCGGTCCAAGCCGCGGTATTTCCCAGCGCCTCCTGCGTGTGAGAAAGGCGGACGTTGGATCAGGAAGACTGAAGAAGAACCGTTTGAATCGTGGTGCTGGAGAAGAAGACGGAAAGTACCGTGGACTGCTAAACTGCCAAACTGGGAAGCAGCACGGCCAGAGAGCAAGATGGTGAGACTTCACCTCACATCCTTTGGACGTGGCGTCAGCAGGGCCCGGGCCCGGGAGAAGGACATCAGGTCTGGTAGGTAGAGGGGTGGCGGAGCAGAGGAGGGCCCTCAGCAAGAGGGACTGGCACACCATGGCTGTCGCGCGGGGCTCAAGCACGGGAACAAGTGTGAGGATGACACAGGACTGAGCAGTGTCTCCTGTTGTGCATAAGGTCACCAGGGCTCGATGGCACCTACAACAATCTTAATCCAGTATACGGCTGTGGTAGTTACTTGTGTCAGTTTGAGGATTAAGAGTACAGTGGGGGGAAGGGCGGAATCTAGCCTGTCAATCAGAATATAGCCAATGAGGCCTCTGTGTGGGCATGGCCTTCTCCTAAGGATTCTGGGAACTCCTCTATTTCCTCGTTGAAGGCAGGTGACTCTCTCTGATCACTCTCTGTGAGACATCCCTGAGGAGAAGCCACAAGGACCTACCCTGATGCAGCCGGAACCCTGGACCTGGAGAAACCCCGTGGAGACTCCTGCCTTCACTGAGATGCTTACAATGCCACTGGATCCACAAGACTTCCCACCTCCTGGTCTGTGATATTCCTGGCCTGTGATATTCCTGCCTTCGCGGCATCATTGCATGTGTTTCTGCCAAGTCCGAAGAGGACTTTAGAGATTGGTATCAGACATAGGGATTCACAGCGGACTTATGAGCTTGATCCGACTGGGCTGGGCTGTTTTCCCTATGTTCGATGGGTCTTGTATGTAGAGCTCTTTCTGATATACATATGAGTGTCTATGAATCTGCTTCTCTGGTCCCCCAGGCTAACACAATAAGAGTTCTGGTGGCACAGAGGCCGGTGCTGGGCTGCTAACCGAGCCATCAGGGGGTAGTGAGTTTGAAACCAGCAGCCGCTCTGCGGGAGAACCATGCTGCAGTCGGCTCCTGTGATGGCTGCTGCTGCTGCTGTGAGGTGCCTTCCAGTCAGTGCAGCCTCCCAGCGACCCTGTGCCCCATGGAACAAGACACTGCCAGGCCCCGTGACAGCCTCACAACTGCCGGACGGTCTGAGCCCACTGTTCCGGTCACTTCGCTGAGGGGCGTCCCCTATTTTGGCTGACCACACTTGGCCAAGCATGCTCATCCAGAGGTTCCTGCCCAAACCAAACTCACGGTCATCAAGATGGTCTGACTCATACCGACCCCATGGAGAGCCCTGTGGGTGTGGGGGCCACGTGCTTGGTTTGAGACCCCGAGCTGCTTCACGGGGGAACGCTGAAACCCTCTGCCCCTGTGAAGATGTGTCGTTCCCAGACACCCACAGATGGGATTCTACTCTGCTCCGGGCGGTCCCTATGGGTCTGCGGGGGTTAGAGGTGAGAGTCCCCTGTCGGGAGCTCTGTTCTGCCCTGTGGGGTCTCTATGAACTGGAATGGGTGGAGCAGCAATGGCTCCGGGCTGGGCTGGGTTCTCCTGTGTGTCCACCTGGCCCAGTTGCTTCCATTCACAAACCAGCACGCCAAAGGTCAGAGGGGAACTGCCTTGCTCAGAGCCATGCGGCAAGGGAGTGGCAGACCAGAGTCTCCTTCCCGGTCTCCGCATGAAAACCTGTGAACCTGCCTCAAAAGAAGAAAATAGATCGACAGAAGCCTGGCCCCTGGCCTCCCAATTTCGAGGGTTCTTGGACCAGTGGGAACCAAGGGAGCTTAGCAATCCTGAGGTCAATTTACAGATGTGCATCTGCCAGTTTCTCTCCCCCTCCTCGACAGGGTGTGGTAGGTCTGTTTCCTTCCCTCCACAAGCATCTTCTGAGGGCCTGTCCCGAGTCAGGCCCTGTGCTAGACACCCAGGAGACCAAGCACACACGCCTTATGTCGTCCTCACGCGGGGCAGGCGAGAGGCCAGAGGCTCTGCAAGGAGGTCAGCACCTGCAGGGCAGCAAGGGCCTGGGGGACCCCGAGAAGGCAGTCCACTGGTCTGAGAGAAAGTGACTGCTTTGAAGAAGTGATATTTGAGGTTTCAGGACCAAGAAACTGCTGGCCAGGGAAAAAAGAGACAGGAAGGGCCGAGGGAACTGCGTATGCAAAGGTCAGGCCAGAAAGAATATGCCGCCCTTCCCTGGGTCCACGGCTCAGACCTGGATGGCTAAATGCTGCTCACCAGGCCTCCAGTGGGATGACACCCACCCTGCCCCCTCGGTTAAGAAACAGCCCAGTTGGGGGAAGGGAAAGGGGAGGGTTTTTTTTTTTTAAAGGAGCTTGTATCAAGGGCTCAAGTGGAAAATATTGGGAAATGTATGTGGAAATATGTGTGCAAATGTACTTGATACAAATGATGTACTGAATGTTGTAGTAGCTGTAAGAGCCCCCAATAAAATTTAAAAAAGGAAAAAAAAAGTAAAAGAAAAAAAATATTATTTTACTTTCCCCAGAATTAAAAGATTGCTTTACATGAAATAGCCCAGTCAAAGGGTCCTCGTGCCCTGGAGAAAGTACTGCCCAGTCAAACCACGTGAGGAGACTTTGCCTTGGAGATCGGCTCGGAGCTGGCCATGCTTGGTGCTGATGGGATGACGTGTCCGTCCATCCTGGGATAACTGAACCTGGAAGGGAGGTCAGGTGTCACAGCACATCCCGAGAGCTGCCAGAATAATAAGCAGATCTTTGACAAACTGCCATCAAGTTCATCTGAGTGCACTTGAAGCAGAAGATAGATTGTCCTTGCTTCCAGGCCGGAGAGGCAGCGGCCATGCCCTTTGAAGTCTGTGTGGCCACAGCCCCTGGGCTAGAGAGTTTTTTCTGACTGGTTTCGTGCTGGCTTCAGTTGTCTTCTGAAGGTCATGACCACCAAGGTCATTTGCAGCACCGAGTCTCTGAGAGGCCGGAAGCATTTGCTGGTTATTGGATGACATTTCTTCAGGGCTCCTACGGGAGCCTCACGTGTGTGAATGCCAGGAAGTCTGAGACGCCTGCACTGTCGCTCAGAGCCTGGGGCAGGATCCGTGGCCAGCAGCCCAAGCCACGGCGGGTGCAATCTCTCACCCACCCTCCTCTCTTTGGAGGAGGCTTGGAAGTGTTTTCTGGGGTCACACAGGACAGGCACCCCAACACAGTCTCATGTTTGAGTTCTCCCCCTGGCTGTAAGCAGGTCACAGTCATTGGTTGGTTGTTAATGGCCCCAGACCTGCCAGTTGTCCAACTCAAAACCATAGGGACCATCTCTGGAGCGGTTCTCCCCCATGGGTCTGTCGAACCTGCCCACTCTCCCCACCATCCTCCCCTTCAGCCTCGGTGCATAGCAGCCTCCTGACCGGTTTGAGATTTTCCCTCCATGGCATCTACTCCCCATGTGGCCACCTAAAGTCAGAGCACGGTATTCTTGTCTAGAACCTTCCCAGTGAGTCACTCAGTCAGTTCCGTCTTGACCAAATAGGGATACACCACAGGTAGACAAAGCCCTTTTCCACAGAGCAGATTATCAGAAGACAGAAAAGTAACTATTTAGTGTGATGACAAATATCTAAAAGTGCTAGGAGGCAAACTCACGCAGAGGGGGCAGATAGCGTCATAGGCCAAATGGGCATTTTCTCTAGGCTGGGCAGGGAAGCCTTCTCTGCAGAAGTAGTAACACTTGAGCAGAGAGGCCTGAAGGAAGTGAAGTTCCTACCAGGTAGAGCTGTAAGGGGAGACTATAGGAGACAATTACTAGAAGATGTTCTGTCCTGATCCCTCATAGCCAGACAAGTCAACTCTGATCTCTACTGCAGAGTCAGAACAGCTTAAGCACCATCCCCCCCCCCTTTTTTTCCCTTTGTCCCGTAGCTGTCTACATGTAACTCACAGAGCTATTGTGCTCCATGTTCCTGCAGTTTTCCAGAAAGAGCATCCGATTGACCTAGCAGGAGGCAGTTCCAGGACTCACCTTTTGGCCAACAACAGGGGTGGAGTACCTTGTTGACAGCTCCATTAAAACTGCACCCACCCCACTCAAGGGCTCCCTTGATGCAAGAACATTTTGTTCTATTCACCTGGCATTCCACGATGTTCACCTTCCCAACACAATCCCTGGAGATAACATGGGTGCATAAGCAAATGTGGTGAAGAAAGTTGATGGTGCCCGGCTACTAAAGGATACGGCATCAGGGGTCTTAAAGGCTTAAGGTAAACAAGCAGCCATCTAGCTCAGAAGCAACAAAGCCCACATGGAAGGAGCACACCAGCCTGTGTGACCACGAGGTGTCGACAGGATCAGGTATCAGGCATCAAAGAACAAAAAATCAAATCATTGTGAATACAGGGGAGTGCCCAGTGGAGACCCGAAGTCCAACTGTAGGCTGGACATTCCCTCACAGTAGGGTCTTGGATAGGAGACAAGCCAGTCAGAGTGCAATGCAGCAACGAATGATAAAACATTCAACTTTCCTCTAGTTCTTTAATGCTTCCTCCCCACCCCACTCCCCGTTCTCCACTATCATGATCCCAATTCTACTTTACAAATCTGCCTAGACCAGAGGATGTACATGGGTACAGATAGGAGCTGGAAACAGGGAATCCAGGATAGGTAAGCCTCTCAGGACCAATAATGAGAATAAAGATACCAGGAGGGGAAGGGAAATGTAGGCTAGAAGGGGGGAACTTATCACAATGATCTCCATATATCCCCCTCCTTGGTGGACAGACAACAGAAAAGTGGGTGAAGGGAGACATCGATCCATGTTAAGACATGGAAAATAATAATTTATAAACTATCAAGGGTTTGTGAGGGAGGGAAGGTGGGGGAGGGAAGGCAGGGGAGGGGAGGTGGGTAAAGGAGGGGGAAATATGAGGAGCTGATACCAAGGGCTCAAGTAAAAAAGAAAATGTTTTGAGAATGATGAAGGCCTCAAATGTACAAATGCGCTTGACACAATGGATGGAGGAATGGATTGTGATAAGAGTTCTACGAGTCCCCCCCAAAATTACACACATACACACACACACACCAATACCACCACCACCACCACCACCACCACCACCACGCCCATGGGAGAAGAGTTCTTTGTACCCCTCCTATTGGCTTTCAAACCAGTTCCTTACTCTCCCGGAGACCACATTTCCCAGACGCCCTCACGGTCTGACTCTTGGGGAGAATTAGCCAATCAGAGGCGCTGTTAGCCGGCGGGGGCGGGGCGGGGGAAATAGAGTCCTAGACGCGACTCTGCCACAGCTGCGTCTCCGCCCGCCTTGGCTCCAGGTCTCACTCTAGATGCCGTGCACGGGCACGGGGAGTGAGGGGTGCGCGCTGGGCGACCCAGGTGGACAACAGTCGAAACAAGGCACAGCCCCTCCGTGGTGTGGAGAAACAGGAGCCTGTTTATCTGGGAAAGAGGGGAGATGGTGGGCAGGGAAGAAGAGGGGGCCTTCTGATTATCAGGTGACCAGACGTCCCGCTTTTTAACAATTTGTCCCGCGTCCCGCGGCATTTTAAAATTAAATAAATGTATTGAACGTTTGATATATTATTTAATATATTTTACATTTAATGTTTATGTTAATATAATGTTTAATTTAATCGATTTGATTTGATTATATTTAATGTATTTTTAAAATGAAATAAATACATTGCAATACTATTTTTGCATTCTATGAATATTTTTGTTGCTCCATATAGACCAAATTTTTAATCAAGAACCCACCACCACCACCACCTGGTCAATGGTGTCCCGCTTAAAATCTGGTCGCTTTAAAGCATCTTGTTTCTTGACCAGCAGGTGCAAAGGTATTCATTTTGTGGTAGCTGAATCCCAAACGGCTCACCTGCACACCTTTCTATAGGTGTGTTATGATTTTTTAGAAGAGGTTTTTGGTATGAAAAGAATAGAACAAGCTGCAAATATAGTAAAGGACTAGGAAGTAGGGTCTGTGTAGTTTGAGCTGCTTTGGGTTGTCTGTCTTCTGAAACAGACTTCACCACTGACTACCCCTGGCCAGCTTCCACCAAGGTCCTCACTGCCCCCCGGGGCCCGGGGCTCAAGAACCCCTTCGTTTCTTGCTCTTAACCCCCCCCCAACCCCCCAGCCCTGGAGTTGGTGGTGCCTTCCTGCTGCCTGTGCCTATCTCTTGGCGGCTTTGCCCAACCTTGCTTGCTGTTCCCCCAGTTCTTCCGCCACCTGTGAGTCCCAACCCTATAAACTTGCTTTGACCTGGGTTGGTGCTGTCCAGGGTCAGGTTCAGTGCCTGGCATACAGCAGGCACTCAGTAACTACTTGCTAGGTCAATGAATGAATCAAGCCAGTTCAGGGCAGAACTAGGAGGGCCAGAGAGTACAGGTGCTTCTTTCAAGACGTTAGAGAGAAGTAGCTAGCTACCCTTTCAAAATGAAAAAGAAAGCAGTAAAGCAAAGCCTATTTGTGGAGAGGACAAATACTGTGTCTATTCATGTATAGGCCAAGGTTTTCAACACATTTTAAATGCAGTTTTGTGGTGGAATGAGGTGCCTCGGCTGAATTCGGGTTGGTTTATACTCAAGTACATACGGTACTTGCAGTCTGAAGTGATTATTGACTGGCTTCTGAAAAGGAGGAAGCATGCTCGCAGTAAAAGGCCCGGCCTGGGCATTCAGGAGCAAGAAGAGGAAAGCATAGCTGAGCCAGGAGTGTTCTTAGCACAACCGTTAGCCCCTGGAGCCCATGTGGTGGCTCAAAGTCTTATACACTCCAAAACTGTGGAAGCTGTTTGATGGGGACGACGGGCCATTTCAGATGCCGGCCCCTCTGATTACCAGCTGGGTGATCTTGGGGACGTCCATAAGTTCTCTGAGTCTTGGTTTCCTCCTGTGTACAATTAATGGGCCTAGGAGAATCCAATGTGGCCATCAGGAAGGGCGAGCAAGAAACCAGTTCAGAGTGTGGCACCGAATTTGACACGGACGCCTCTCCTACCCATGCCACGCCATCCATCCCTTCACCAGCTCACCCCATCCCTGCCTGTATGACGAACAAGTCCAACTCTTTACCAGACAAATGGTGCGAGAGGACATGATCTGCAATCAGAAAACATATAGATAAGAGAGGAAGGGATAGAAAAGTTGGAGTGGGTGGTGGAGTGGAAGGAAAGACCCCGCAGGGTCCGGAACGTTAGTTGAGGCAGGTTTCTATACACTCATTGTCACGTGGCCTGCTTCACCGGATGGGTGGCTCCTCAAAGGGATTGTTGACAATTACCTGAGAGCATTTAAAGACTCATGGCTACATTAGCCGAGCTGCTCACTGACGGGAGGGGAGGAGAACGCCGGGAACAGGGACAAGCTGACATTTTGCAGACTGCTGCGCTTCAGTGGCTTTGCAGGGAAGGGAGGCAGGGGGGCGTCAGGCGGGGATGTCTGCATTCCCTCAGGAGGAGAGTCAGGCCTGCCAGTGCACCCTCAGCTCCCCGGTGAGCCACTAGCGTGTCCCACAGGTGTTGAACTTCGAAGGAGTGGTCCTGCCCATTTGCCAAAGGAGCAGACAACTTGGGCCCCCACATCCACCTACCTACCTTCCACCTGGCTTCCTGAGGCAGTGAGATCAGGCAGCGGGATCTCACAGTCTGAACCCCTCAATGCCCACACCCTCGCCACAGCCTCCTGCAGCCCCGGGGACCCGCGGGCCCTGGAAGATGAGACCAGTCTTTCTTTTGTGAAGATGGTGCAATGAACATTGGCAGAACGCAGGCCAACTCCCGGGATGGAAAGGGGTCTGATCAAATGTTACAGGGTCTGAACAAAGGTCACAATGAGCAATGACAGTATGTGCTAGGAGAGGGCTGATTAAAAACCAATCATAGAATGGCTTAATTTCCAGCAGTGACACCCCAAAGCACTAAACTTACTGAAAAATGGCAGCCCATAGAAGACACTTTATGAGCACCTATAGTTAGCAGAAAAGATTTCCCAAGGGGTCCTACAATAATTGAGAATACAGCTTCCAAAATGTATCTGGCCAACTGCCCTCTTTTCAGAAGAAAAAAATTTCTTGGCAACCTCCCCCCACCCCCAAGCAATTAAAAACGTTTGCTTTGGAGCCCATAATCCAAGATGAGATGCAGGATCTGCTTTTCCAAGAGCCCCTCTCCCCTAGAGCACCTCAAGGGGGTGTGATCACCTACTGTGGGGAATACTGATCTAGAAACTATTAGAAATTTATTTCTGATCTCTACGATGTTGCGCAAGTTATTTGAGTATTCTGTCCCTCTGTTTTCCCAGCTACCAAATAGAGATTCAAGGCTCAGTACCTACTCCCCTGGTGCTGAAAGGACAGACTGAATTCACGCATATCCCGATCTCCTGGGTGCCAGCGCTGGACTCCAGGCCCAGAGTTATGCCTCCGGTCCTCACACCAGCACCCCCTCCACCGCCTCTGGGAGAGAAATGAAAGGGGAATTGGCAGAGGTGCCTGGGGGAGCATGGTCCTGTTGGTGCGGGCACGAATCCCAAACCAGCCACTCCCTCACCTTGAATAACTTTCCTAACTTCTCCGGCCATCAGTTTCCTTGTCTCAAAAATGATGTAAAACAAATACTAAGGTGTCTCAAAGTTCTTTCTCGTGAAGGGACGGTGCTGAGCACGTCAGGGACAAGGTGATTGTCTGCAAGCATGCTGGTAAGCCTTACAAGTATATTGGAAAGCTTCAAGGACTGTGTATGCCTGACTTTCTTCTGGACAAAAGCTCACGTGAGAAGGCCGGCTAACCAAATCCGTGAAGCTGAAGGCAGGGAGGGGCTTAACACGCAAAGAACATCAAGCATCCTTGGGAAACAAGGTGGTGGAGGCGGTGGGGGCTTTGTCCAGGACTCTGCATGTGTTCTACATGTTTGTGTCCGGTCTGCTCAGTCTGGAAGCGTCTATCCAGCTTAGACGAACCCAAAATACCCTCCTAGACAGTTCTTCAGCTCATAAATTATTTGACTCGTGCAAATGCAGAGCTTATAGGGGTTGAAGTTCCGCCAGATCTAACTGATGGTCCTAAACTCACCCTCCGGCTAGTTCTGGCGCTTGGCTCTTTTTGTTTTAATGGGGACAGTGGTTGAAGATAGTTGATAAAGTCACCCTAGCTTGTTGTGGGCACGATGTTATCTATTGGTTCGATGGTAAGCATTTATGGTAAGGATTTAAGGCTTCCTTGACATTTCATTGTGATCCATGCTGAAGATTGCTTGATAAATGGAGAAGAGACGGAAGTGGTGAAGTATTTTAAATCTGCACTCAATGTTCCTAGTTAAGAAATCAATTGACGAATGACACTGAGATAATCTGGTGCAAGAGAGCTCTGTAAAGTGTGGAAGAACAAGGATATTCTTTTTAAGATTGAGTGCGGGCTGAGCCCCGGTGGCATAGTGGTTGAGTGCGGGACTGCGGCCCACAGGCTCGGCAGTTCAAATCCAGCAGCAGCTCTCCAGGAGCAAGGCTAGGTAGCTCCCACAACCACCAGAGGGCAGTGATGCCCCCCCCAAAAAAATTACAAAAAAAAAAAACTGAGTGTACGTGACCCAAGCTAGGTACTTTCAATCTATGAAAGTTGGACTCATTGGCACCTGATTAGCAACGGCTTCTTCTGAGTTCTTTCTTCTTCAAGCTAAAGACCAGTGACCCCGCGGGAGTAAGACTTGCACGAAGAGAGGCCTGTCATCAGCACCACACAGGTTTCTGCAAGGGAACCCTGGTGGTCCGGTTATTGCCAAGAAACTGCATGGCTATTTGCTACGGGAAAGAGATTCAAAACATCCACTTCGGAGAACTGTGAAATTGGAAAGAGTTGGTCGAAGGAGATTGACGCAGCTGCTTGACACCTCGGAGGTTTCTGAGGCATGCATGCTGACTTGAGAAATTTGAGGCTCCTCTCATGGCTAAACCGCCTCCCTGAGAAACGGCCGTCTCATTTGCCACAGCAGGATCTAGTACCCAGCGCGGTTCCTGGCACATAGGCCCCGTGGTCGTCCAGGCATTTCTGACCTATGGCAACCCCGTGTGTGGCACAGTAGCACTATTCTCCCTCTGTTTGGCTGTTTGGAAGGAGTGGGTGGCCTTTCTTTCAAGATGCCTTGGCAGGGAGGGGGGGGGGCGGATTTGAACCTCCCACCTTCTGGTTAGCAGTCAAGCATACCCCACCCAGGAACCCCTAGCGCACAGTGGGAGCTCCGTGAAGAGTGGCTGAGTGCATAGAGTTAGGACAGAGAGACTGATAGCAAAAGGAGAAACTTGCTTCCTGGGCTTATGGTAAGAAACCTCCTGAAAGGAAGTATAGAGGAGGCGTTCTTTATCAAATCCCCCGATGAGTCCTCATTCGTGAAGGCAGCACATATTCCACGGGGGCTTTCTCTCGCCCGGGCACTGTTCCCACCAGGGAGGTCGAGCAGTGAACGGAGCAGACACGGTCTCCGTTTTCTGGAGTGTGTTTTCCTTCCAGCGGGGGAGGCGGATAATAAATGGATACACACACACACTGTGTTACAATCAAAAGCCCCACCAAGCAGCAGAACTCAGAGGAAGGGAGGGGAGAGGCGTGGAGATGATCTTTGACGTGGCCAGAGGCCGTCCAGAAGATGCCGCCGTGGGCGCAGAGACGTGAAGGAAGCCAGGTGGACAGCCGAGGGAGGAGATCGCCACCCTGGGACACAGTTGAAAGAGAGCAAATGCCTTCCCTCCAGTACCCCCGCCTCCCTTCTGATCAACTGCAACCAAATAAAGACTCTTTGTCGAGCATGGCCAGAAAATCGCACAGGAAAATCCTCCCCCGAAAAGGCAAACCTTTAGCTGTTGTGTTTTGTGGTTATTGAAACTCAAGTGCCTCCTTTATTACCAAACAGAGCCAAACCACTGCTTTCTGGTGGCACTCCCCGCGAGCCCCCCTCCTCCTCCAGCAGCCCTGTGGGGTTTCCAGGACTCTATGTCTTCACGGACACGGACTGCCACGGCTTTCTGCCACCAGCTTCGAGTGGCCTTGAACCTCCAACTGGCCAGTTAGCGAATGACGGCTGCAGTCCTGGGTCCCCAAGGCTGCTATCTTTTATCACAGCCCTGCTGGGAGTGCGAGACTCCAGCAACGCAGATTCCAAATGAAACCCAGACACCCAAAGCAATGATGGTCTCGCAAGAAATAACTGGATATTGTGAGTGCGCCGCTTGATGAGACTAAACAGTTGGAGGCAAATGATGCCAGCTCGGAACAGGGAAATACTCCTATGAATCATTGCACAAATCCCCTGTCGGGGCACATCAGGCTCGGCGTGGCGCTGTTTGAGGAAGAGCCACGCAGGCAGTCGGAGCACTTTACCGAGCACCGTGATGGGAGAAGTGGCGGCGGGGGTGTGTGTGGAGGGGGTAGAGGGCAGGCTGCGATATGAACCCAGCCCAGATTTGTCATTAAAAAAGCACAGGGTTGGCACATATTTATCATTCCCTTACTGTGAGTTTATTTTTTAGGTTACTGATTCTTGTTCATCTTCCATTTTCAAGCCCCTTCCTTTCTCCCCAAGCATGGCTCTCTGGGCTCATCTGTCCACTGTATTCCCATGTATCAAGGCGTGTGTATGTATGATGTCGTCAGGTGCCATCGGTCGGCTCCCACCACAGCCACCCTGTGCAGAACAGAACAAAGTGCTGCATGGCCCCGCGCCGTCCTCCTGATGGTTCCTGTCCCTGAGCGTCGATGCAGCCACCCCGTCCATCCATCTCGTTGAGGACTGCCCACTTTTTTGCTGCCCCTCTCCTTCACCACATATGATGTCCTTCGCCAGGGACCGGTCTCTCCCGACATGTCCAAAGTATGTGAGATGAGGTCTTGCCATCTTTGTATCTAAGGAGCACTCTGACCAGCACAGATCAGTTTTTATTTCAACAGTCCGTGATACTTTCAATATTCTTCCCCAGCGTCATAATTCAGATGCACCCATTCTCCCACGGTCTTCCCTATTTGGTGTCGAACTTTGACGTGCATATGATGCATTGGAGAAGGCCATGGCTTGCATCAGGCGCATCTTAGTCCTCAAGGTCACGTCCTTGCTCTTCCGTACTCTACAGAGGTCTTGTGCAGCAGATTTACCCAGTGCGATACACCATCTCATCTCTCCTGCCGGTTCCAGGAGCATTGATTGTGGATCTAAGCAAGACCAAGTCCTCAATCACTTCAACCTTTTCTTCATTTATCACGAAGTTACCTAGTGTGAGACTTTGGGTGTTCCTTACATGGAGATGTCATCCATTCTTGAGGCTGCACTCCCTGATCTTCAGCAAGCACGTCAAGTCCCCCTCAGGTGCAGCAAGCAAGGTTGTGTCATCTGCATGTCTCAGGTTGAACGAGC